>ML782053.1:45637-56824 GCA_009831015.1 Picea engelmannii
TTCTGAGAGAGAAATGGATGTTGGTTTTAGGGGTTTAATCAATAAGTTCCTATCTATATGATGTGACTATTTATTCAAGACATAGAGTTGATCATATTTCACATCTTACTAAGATTTTTGAAAGATGCAAAATATATGGAATTTCTCTAAATCTAAATAAAATTATTTTTGGGGTTATTGAAGAAAATTGTTAGGCCATATCATATAAAAAGAGGGTATTACAATCGATCTAAAATATGTAAATCTTATATCTCAAATATTGTTTCCCCATAACAAGAAACCAATGCAGTATTTCTTTGGAAAGATTAATTTTTTTAGGATATTCATTCCTCACTTTTCTGAAATAATAAATCCATTACAAAAAATGATTCCAAAACTCTCCAAATTCAATTGGAATGATCAAGAAGAGGAAACATTTGACAAAATCAAATATGTTATTTCAAATGCTCTAGTGCTGCATAGTCCTAATTTTGATCATGAATTATTTTTATATACTTTCAATTATGATTAATCTCTTGTTCTATTCTTGACACAAAATAATGATGAGAGTTATGAAGCTCATATCTCTTTTATAAGTACTAATCCCTAGGGTGTAAAGTTAAAATATTCATCCATCGATAAGAAATCTTATGCGATATACAAAGGTGTTAAACATTTTACACCATATATCCTCAAGAATCACACTAAGTTCATAGTACCTTACCCTGTTGTGTGATATTTGTATACCCAACAAGAGTTATATGATCATAGAGGGGATTGGATGACTTCCATAAAATAATTTGGTCTCGAAATAAAACATGTTCGTATTGTAAAAGGACAAGAGTTGTGTAGGTTGGATGTAGAATCTGAAGATGTTGTATTCAAATAAGAAGAAGAGTGGGAAAATCAGTTCTCAATTTGCATCAACGATGCAACTTTTATTCCACCACCTCATGGCTCTTGGTATTATAATATGATTCATATCTTACATCATGGAGTATTTCCTAATCATATGACTTCAAGAGAGAAGGGAATTCAAGTTAAAATCTACTCAATATACATTAATAAATACTATTTTTTTTTTAAAACACTATGACGGAGTGTTGATGTGATGTTTAGAAAGAGAAGATGTTGAGAAGGTATTGAAATATCTTAATGATGGTCCTATTGGAGGACATTTTTCTAGTGAAATCATGGCTCGCAAAGTATTGAGGGATGCATATTATTGGCTTACTCTCTTCTGGTTTGCACACACTTGTGTCAAGAAATGCAAAACTTGTTAGGTGAGCATATGAAGGGACAATAAAGCTTTAACACCTTTATAATCAATCAATAATAGTAGACCTTTCAAGGAATGGGGCATAGACATAATTATTTCACTCAATGGTGTGAATTTATTCCCCTAACAAAATTAAATGAAAAGGTCATTATTTAGTTTTTAGAACAATATTTGATTATGACGTTTGTGGTACCTTCTATGATTGTTTTTCATAATGCTTCTTACTTTTACTCTACCTTTTTGAATGAATTTTCATTCGACGGAGGAATTTTTCTTAGCTATTCTACTAATTATTATCCTTAAATGAATGGGGTATCCAATTCCACCAATAAAAACTTGATTCACAAATTTATAAAGATTGTTGTTGAGAATCATAGAAACTAGAAGAATTCTTTGCACAATGCACTCTAGGATGATAGAGTGACCCCTAAGGAAGCCTTATAATCTTCCCCATACTTTATAGTATATTTTCAAGAAGCAATAATTGCTAAGAAATGTCTACCCCCATTCCCCAAAATTGTCTCAAGCCTCAAGACGTCGACCTCTCTCTAATATGAAACAACAAATTGATACACTCGTTATATTAGAGGAAGAAAGGGAAAAGGAGAAACAAAAGTTTACAATACACCATCAAATAGTTAAGATGTTGTTTGATAAACAGAAGGAAGGTGATAAGAATTTTGGCATAGGCAATTTCGTCTTAAAGTGGGATAAAGTTGATGAATCAAAGGGAAAACACACTAAGTTTTAGAATTTATGGCTTGGTCCTTACCAAATTGCTGAGAAAATAGGGTTTGACACATATCGTTTATAAATTTTGGAGGGGGAATTGGATTCTCTTCCTATTAATTGTCAAACCCTCAAATGTTTTTTCACCTAGTTGTTCTCACAAGCAGGTTTTTTTTATAGTTTATTATTTTGATTTTTTCATTGGTTCCATTTGTTGCTTTTAAATTTTGATTTGCATGAGGTTACTTTCATTGTTTAATTATTTATGTGCATGACTTGCATGTTTCATTTTTTTTGTTTTCCTTGATGAATTCCTTGGAAATGTTTATTTGTCAACATTTGCTCTATGTAACAGGACATTCTCTCTCTCATATAATATCCTTATTTGTTTAAATACCAAAATTAAAGTGAGTTGAGAATGAGGATTAATAAGATTCAAAAAATACTTATAACTTATTTTATATACAATTTAGAGAAGATACAAGGTTTTTTCAATGGAAGAAATCACTATTATCCAATATGAAGAGATAAAAAGATATTATTCTTTAGAAATCATGATCTAAATAATTAATAAAAAATGATGAATCTCTTGATTCTTTAAGAATGGGAAAGTTGTAAATCCTACGAGAGCCTGATTCATCCCTTCAATGACTATTCATACATGTTTAGATGCTCCTGTTTGAATTAATTATTGTTTTAAAACAAATAACACACACACACACATGTATATATAAAGGAAAAAAAATGAGGGAAGAAAATTAGAAGAAATAAATTTATAGAACATGTTTATTAATGAGACAATTGGATAGCGATTTTTTGTTTTTTTAAGAGCTGGTTCTAGAGCGGAGCAACGACAAGATAGGGTTGGACAGTTGTGGCCATAGAAGAGAACATTGTGAGCACCAAAGGGGGGGGTAAGGGTACCCCCTCACACAAACAAGTAGTGGTAGACAGGGGGAAAGGGCCAAGAGTTGCATCTTTCAAGGCACCAGTGAAACGCACCCCGATATTAGACCCGGAAAAAGGTCAGGAAAGGAACTAAGGAAAAAGTGAGTCAATGGGAGAAGAAGCCAGAGAAACTCATAGTGAGGCACAAGACACAGAGAAGGAAAATGGTGCAAAAGGGCGCAACTCGTGCAAACCCAAAACAACAATGATACCCAAGGTGATACTGGAGGATCCGCAAACACAACTCTACAAAGGCCAGATGAAGACGCATGCACTAATATGCAATTTCATGGGTTTTTGGCCCACAGAACAAACGTTGCACAACTGTATTAAATACCATTGGAATCCAAATGGAGAAGTGGAGCTCCACCTGGGATCGAAAGGCTTATTCACAGCAGTATTCATGAACCTAGAGGACAGGGATAGAGTCTTTGAGGGAGGGCCATACATCCATGCCTCAACAGGACTGTACATGCGACCATGGAAGGAAACTTTCTCCCTAGAAAAAGAGACTTTCAAAAAGGTGTCGGTCTTGCTGAGATTTTATTCCTTACCTCTAAGCTATTGGTTACCCTCTACTTTCGAAGCAATAGGAAACAAACTGGGGAAATATGTGAAGACCTCAGAAGCCATATTAAAAAGGAGATATTCATCTTACACAAGAATCTGCATAGAAATGGATGTGTCAGGAGCACTCCCAGAAGCCATAAGTCTAGAATTCAGGGATGAGGAATGGATCCAAAACATAAATTACGAACAGATCCCCTTCAGATGTAGAAGATGCCATGAACATGGCCACCTAATCAGAGAATGCCCTCTTAATAAAAAACAAGAAGTGAAAAACCTCAAACCACAACAAGATGAGGATGGGTTTATAAAACCAAACCCTAGAAGCAGAGTAGAACCCCAGCGAGAAATAACTCGGAAACCTGGAATAAAATGGAAGGAAGGGACAAAACCAACAAAGGGGTAGAAAATGAAAAGGATTCAGCAAAAGATCAAGAAATCAAAGAACAAGCATAAAATGATCCCACCAATCAGCCAAGTAACAAGAAGGAGAAGGGGAGTTGCGCAACCCCAATGGATGGAGAAATTAGAGACACCAACACCCCCATGCAAGATGCATAAGGAGATGCGGAAATTAACCCAAACAAAGTAGGCATAGAAGATCCTAATATCAGATACCTTGTGGAAAGGGAAGGGATAGATCTCCTGAACATACTGAAGAAATGGAGAAGACAAGTAGACAATGTACCAACAGAGCAACTTGATCACATTCAGTACCTGTTTCTCCTAAGGGAGGAATCCAAATCCATAGGACTAAAGCACACACACGGGGAGATTGGACACCTAGTATTCAAAGACGGCGAGGGACAACCACAACTCTCAGCCAAGAAAACGCAGAGGAAAAAAGGTAGGAAATCAAATAGTGTAGCCCTACAGGAGGTTGGAGCGCTACTGATAAAATCGGGTAAGATAAAGAAACTCTTCACCAAATCCCCCCCACATGTTTAAATGAAGGTTATAACCTGGAATATAAGAGGCCTAAATAGCCCAAGAAAGAAAAGAATCTATAGGACTAGATTAAAAAAAGAACAATTGGATCTCTGTTTTATACAAGAAACAAAATGCAATACAGACAGAATGGAGGAAATCAATAAACAACAATGGTGCGAGTACAATATGGCGTCTATCGGGGGCCACCAAATGGCAAGATGAATCCTCACCTTGTGGAACCCACAAGTACTAAGCCTAATATCATTCGAAGCGACCAAGCACACCCTTACGATTTTCATGCAAATCATTGGGAACATAGAGGTGATTCTATGCACTAATGTGTATGGACCCCAGGTTTCAGAGGAAAAGAGAGGAATGATATGAGACTTAGAAGACCTTAAAACCCTATCTAACAACCTCTAATTGATTCTGGTAGGGCAATTCAACATCATCACATCGCTTGTGGAGAAAAAATGAGGTACAAGAAGATTGGATAGGGATCCGGAGGAATTATCAAAGTTCATAGACATAGCGAAGATGGTAGACCTCAAAACTAATAATGGCCAATTCACCTGGAACAATAAATGGATGAATTGGTATCAGGTAGCAACAAGACTCGACAGATTCCTAGTATCGGAGTCAATAATTATGCAAGGGATAACCTTATATTGCAACATCCTCCACTGGGGGAATCTGATCACTGGCCAGTGCAACTAGAAGCAGGTTTCCAAACCACACCAAAGAACAGACCCTTCAGATTTGAGAAATTTTGGATTGAACACCCGACTTTCAAGGAAAGAATCAAATAGTGGTGGCGGGAGGAGCAACCAGAGCAAGGGAAAAGGATGTTCAAACTCTATAATAAACTAAAGTATATTAAATATAGGCTCAAGGAGTGGAACAACGAAACTTTTGGAAACATAAACCAAGAGAAAAACAACATAGAGGAAAAACTGAAAAAACTCCAGGAAACCTGCATTTCAGAGGGCTATACGGAGGAACGGAAAAAGGAAGAGATCCATATGAACTAGGAATGGGAAGCTCGATGATAGAAGGAAGAAACACTTTGGTGACAAAAGTCCCGTATCAGATGGCTAAAGGAAGGAGAATGGAACACCAAGTTTTTTCATAGAACAACCATGGCCAAAACAACCCATAACAAAATCTTGAAGATTAAGGACCAAGATGGAATAGAGTGAGAATCACATAAGGAGATTGAAATTACTCTGTTAAACCACTTCCACGGGATATCCTAGGAACCCAACCAGGATAGAAAGGAGGTCATACAAAGGATAATCCAACATATCCCCTACCTAGTCACCAAGGAACAAAATAACAACCTGAACAAACCCATTGCGGAGGAGGAAATTGACCAAGTACTCCAGGAAATGCCCAACGGGAAAGCCCTAGGACCAGATGGTTTCATAGTGGAGTTTTTCAAAGCCTCCTGGGAAATTTTCAAACAGGACATTTATAGGGTGATGGAAGACTCTAGAAGGTCAACCTCCATCCTAAAAGCACTCAATGCTACAATGATTACACTAATCCCAAAATAAAATGAAGCCAAAACCTCAGATCGGTATAGACCTATAACACCATGCAACGTGGTTTATAAGATAATATCCAAAGTTATAGAAAATAGATTGAAACCCCTCCTACCCACACTAATCTCACAGGAACAAGCAGGCTTCATGGAAGGAAGACAGATAATGGACAATATTATACATGCCCATGAGATGATCCACACCCTAAAGCTTCAGAAGAGAGTGGGAATGATAATACAACTGGACCTAGAAAATCTTATGACAAAATTAGCTGGCACTATATGGTCAAGACCTTGGAATCCTTTGGTTTCACCCAACACTGGATCAGCTGGATAGTCAATCTAATTTCCACAACAAGATACTCACTGCTAATAAATGGATCCCCTGCCAAACCCTTCTAGCCCATGAGAGGCATCAGAAAAGGAGACCCGCTATCCCCCTTCCTTTTCATTCTGATGATGGAAGGTCTCAGCCAAATCATTAAAAGTGCAACTGTAGCAGGTGAAATAACAGGTATCAAACCTTTTGAGATTTTCCCTACTTCCACGCACCAAAAGTCCGTGGATGACACCTTACTTCATCGAATACCCATAGTCAAGGAAGAAAGAGCCTACAAATGAATCCTATAAGAGTTTGGCAAAGCCTCAGGTGCAGAGATCAATCATTCCAAATCTATGATCTTCTTCTTCAATACCAACCCCGCAATCCAAAGGAATTTATCCAACATCCTGGGATTTGAATGTAGAGCACTACCAAATAAGTACTTGGGAATACCCCTGACAGAAAAAGCCTACAAATTTCCACTTGGGAAAGAATAATCAACAAATTGCAGTAGCGGGTAAAAAACTAGACTTACAGATCCCTCAACCTAGATGGAAGACTTATTCTGACCAAGTTTGTTTTGCAAGCAATTCCAACCTTTATGATGTATGTTTTCCCAACACCCAAGAGGATACTACAAAACATAAGAACCATCCAAAGGGACTTCCTGTGGAGAGGAATAGAAACAAGGAAAAAATGGGCCCTGGTGGCTTGGGGGAAGGTCTGTAAACAAAAAAGTAAAGAAGGTATGGGGCTACAAGACCTGCAAGTGACCAATGATGCCTACAGGGAAAAAATATGGTGGCGATGGGTCAAAGAAACTAATACACCATGGGAAAACCTGTGGAAGGAAAAGTATGCCCCAGACATAAGTGACCAAGATAGAGTCCACTTCAGAGGAACCAGGGAAGGTTCACCCATTTGGAACCTAGCCTGGTTCAACAAAGCCTGGATTCAGATATACAACTTTTGGGAAGTAAGGAATGGCAGAACAGCTAGATTCTAGGAGGACGCATGGCAACAAGAACCTAGAATGGAGAAACCAGACAGGGAGGCACTCCAACAGGAGATAATCATGCAAGGTAAAACCAGAGTCTACTATTACTGGAAACAAGAAACAGATTGCAACAAATGGAGAATCTGGAACACTCTCAACCCACAGAATAGAGCCCAAACCGCAATAGCAGTAAAAGAGGTGGAGGAGGAATTGGGGAAATGAAAAATTGCATTCATGAAAGGAAATGACCATCTGAGATGGGGAAAAAAAGATGACGGGGAATTCAATCTCAAAGAAGCCCGACACTATATAGAGGACCGGGACTAGGAAGACCCAACACAATAATGGGATAAGCTTTGGAACGGCCCCTAGTGGCCAAAAATAAAAATTTTCCAATGGTTAATACTCCACAACCGAATTATAACTTGGGAAAACCTAAGGAAAATAGGATTCATAGGTCCTTCCATATGTCACCTCTGTCAAGACAAGGAGGAAAAAATGAACCATCTTCTTGATGAATGCACCTACACGGAAGAAATATAGGACTGGGTGGCAGGTATCTTCCGACATTCAAATAGGATCCGAGGTAACATATCTGCAACTATCAATACTTGGAAAGAGAATTACAGTGAAAATGAAAATGTGAACCTCTGTTGGACCCTCATCCCGAGAATGATCATATGGGAAATAAGGAAGGAAAGGAACTGGTGCATCTTCAAGAATCAAAGTTGGATGGAAGGGAAAATCAAGGAAACAATAATCTCCATCACAAAATAAATAGTATAGAACCACAACTACCAGACATGAAGAGCGCAACGCATAGACCAGGACTCTTGAATTCTAGAAGCCTTCCACCTGAGAGATGGACACAACCCAAATCTGGTAAGATGGCCACCGAAACTCCAAGTAGGTGAGCACAATTGGAAACCACCACCAGTAGGCTCCCCCAAGATGAATTTCGATGGGGCATCGAAAGGTAACCCAGGACGGACACGAATGGGAGGATTAATCAGGGATAGTAAAGGAAATATCATCTAGATGTACACTGGGAGTCTGGGAAGCTCAACCAACAACACTGCAGAATTCATAGCTTTGGAGACTGACCTCGATATTCTAAGCCAGGAAGGGATGGAAAATGTCATAGTGGAACGAGACTCCCCATTGGTTATCAACACAGTAAGGAGACTTCAAAACGGTACCAAACTAGGAAAAATTCAGCAGCACTGGTGCTTAGCATAGTCCCTACAAAACATTTAGGAGCACTTGTAGATGGGGATCACAGTAGAGTTGCACTAGGTGTGGTGGTCAGCAAATGGATTGGCAGATAAAATTTCTAATGATGGGGTCGACAAGAAAGGACCAGAACTGGACACTATCTGGAGTAACATCCCAAATGGTCAGTTATGAATAGACTACATCCAGCTAGCAGCAAAATACTATGACGACAGATGAAGTACGGATGACCACATCGAGGATGGAGGTGAAAAAACAACTAAAGGACACAAAGGATCCAAGAAGAATCTGATAGCCCATCGCCCAAACACATGTTACAATGAAAATCTGAGTCACACAACAAGAAGAGGTACGACACCATGGTCCTGTCAATAGGAAGAAGTATAGGGGCTGCCTATGGGAAAGAAGAAAGGTTATTCAGTAGGAGGAAAAGGATGAAGGTCCAAAGGGTTCCCAATTTCCAAGTATGGGTACACCTCACCCAAGTACAGATACAGGGAGCAGTAATGATTGTTGTACAACGTGCAGGGCAAAGGATTGGCGCAGAGATGACGACAGGGCTCCCAAGAGCACACACTTTGAAACAATGAAAAAGGACCAGAAGATACACCTTTATGAGAGGCCCATGATTTTTGATATGAGCCCATAGCTGGGGAAATCCCATAAAATAAGAAACACCAAGAATAGCCACAGACTGGAGAGAATAAATTACAGAGCCTGTCTTACAAATCAGGAAGGGGTGAATAGGAACAAGAGAATAAACCAAGACAAAAACCATCACAAGAAAGTCGAGATGGTAAGAATGAAGAAAACCCATAGAAAGAGAGGTCCCCAGGGAAATGAACCCCCGACAAGTGCTTGGAGGATTACAAGGATGGAGCAAGCAGCTAGAGAAGCTAAGGGAACCTTTCTCACGCAAGTTGATCCAAAGGGAAAAGAGATCATCAATAGGTGGGAGAGAGAAATTAACACCACATGCAAGGGAAAAATCTAGACATAACTAATTAAAGAAGTAGATGGGATAAGGGACCCAGAGGCTACGCAACCCAGAACAACCCTCTACCACAAAACGGTGGAGGAGGCCTGGCAAACAAAAATGTTGATAGGCAAGATGAACGCTGACTATAAAGAGACCAATAGGGAGACTATCAGGGAACACAAGAAGGTGCTCATGGAAATTCTAAAATGCCTCAGCAATATGGATGCCAATGCAAAAAGACTAGCGAAGGACTAGAGGAGCCAAAAGAAAAAACTGGAACGTATGGCAGGCCAATTCCACCTTTACCTACGCTATGTCCACCACATGGAAATCACTCCAGCAGACCGGAGTGGAACACTAGCTTGTATCAGGAAGATGCACATGGTGGAGCAGAGGAAGGAGAATGAGGCAAGAAAGGATGGTGACACAAGACATCCCATCATCCTAGACTAGCACAGGTTCATCCCCAGATCAAGTTGTTTTCAGTATAGGATCTACCCTTGTTAGTTTTGGTTATATTTTATGTATATGTTATGGTTTAGTCTTCCAAACTAGTTTATGGAGGACTGGGTCAGTTTCCCTTGGTGGTGGCCCAGCCCTCCCCCTATTATCTTAGACAACGCAACTCCAAGATCCCTAATCTAATTTCCTTTTTGGCATATCAAGGGATTCCCCTTGTATTTTTTGTATCATAACGTCTTACAGTAATATAAGATTTCACACTCACTTACAAAAAAAAAAAACATGTTTATTAATGAGGTAATGTAGATATCTTCACGGAGGATATGGGCACTTTCTTGTGTGTGTGTGTGTGTGAGGCTATGCGTACTTGCACTCTAATTTCTAAGAAAAAAAAGAAGACATAAATCAACAATACCAAGGAATAAAATGGAATAATCAAGAATAGGGAATCACATAACCATTATTCAATAGGATATTATCAAAGTCTAGAAACTTCAACAAATTGGAGAAGTCACAAAAACAACACATGGAATCAAATGAAACAAAATTTTGCAAAAACCAACTATTAATGATTAAGAGTGAAAAAAAAATAATTTGGATGGATGGATAATCATTTGTGGTAGCAATAGAGTAGGAATATAAGGAAATGTTATTACTTGGTTTCATCGCTTGTAAAACCCTTAACTACAAATATTTGAGTAAAAATATTTTTGAAGGAGGGTATTATGAATGACCCTAAGGGGGGAATATATGGAGGTAATTGTATAAGTAATAGGAATCATCCTAATAAAGGGCCCACATATGTAATGAGTGGGAGTTGGTATATATAGAGGTCGTTATAGTCATTATTGGCATGAACATAGTGTTGGATCATGTTGTCATTGATGCCAATGGTTTGATTACTTGGGAGATTGTTGGATCATATGTCATTGATGTAAATGGTTTCGTTTGATTGATGTCATTGGTTGATGTCAAGTAATTGATTGATATGATTCCCTTGATGAGAATGGTTGGAGGACCCATGCTCTCATTATTGTCTTATCATGATTGATAAGGTGTACAAATGGATGAACTCGAAAGTGGTCCCCTTATGGTGAAAACCCTCACGGGAAGACGCTTTACGGATTGAGTTATCCTAGAAGAATGGTTGGAGGACCCATGCTTGTATGAGGAATAACGAGATGAAGATCAAGGAAATTGTTGGTGAAACTATCCTAGA
>ML782053.1:64303-100986 GCA_009831015.1 Picea engelmannii
TGTGGTAGGTGTGTCCAACACATAGGGTTTGGTTATGTGGTTGTACTTGGGTTAATTAGAGGATGTTCTTATCAAAATTTCAGCCTTCGATAAATTACTTCCTTATGATCTCAAGAAAAAAAGTACTTTCTGATTCTTTAAACAAAAATTCGGGGCATAGAATAATTACACACTAGCTGAAATTAATAGGAAATTAAAAAATGGAAGAAAAATAAATTCCCAAGCACATAGACAAATGTTTACTTCCCTTCAAATCATCTTTTCATTAAATTATTCCAATATTATAAGGGCTCTCGTACTTAGAAAATATACCACTGATAAAATAATCAAATTAAAACAAAACTTGGTTGTTTCAACCCTACCATAAATGAAGCTAAAGAAACACTATGTATGACTTCCCGGTATATTGCACGGCCACAGAAATCATACATACTCTACCTCCCTACTAGATAGTACATCCTCCATGAATTACTAGTTGTTTGATTGTTCTTCCACTTGTTCTTATTGCTTGTTCTCTCCTC
Source organism: Picea engelmannii (assembly GCA_009831015.1). Classification (NCBI taxonomy): domain Eukaryota; kingdom Viridiplantae; phylum Streptophyta; class Pinopsida; order Pinales; family Pinaceae; genus Picea; species Picea engelmannii. The sequence continues at coordinate 64,825 of ML782053.1, forward strand.
CTTCATACTAAGTAAATTTCCTTATTTTCTCTCTATGTTTCTTAGAAAACTATGAGTCACTTTGTTTTGCACTAGATATGCCCAAGAGTCATTAGATATACTATATATATCTACTAATCACTCATATGTACACTATATCTACTTGTTGGACCTCATATGTCCTAGATATGTCTACTGAACACTCAGATTTGCACTAGATCTTCCATTGGTCCTTAGATTTGCTAGATATGTATGTTGGTCTCTTGGATATTGACTAGATTTTACTAATAGACCTCAAATATTCTAGATATGTTTGTTGGTCAGTCATATCTACACTAGATATGTTTTTCAGTACTCAAATATGTTATATTTGTTTGTTGATCACTCATATCTACACTACATATTCCTTTTGGTCCTTATATCTACTAGATCTATATTCTACTCACTTAGATATGCATTAGATCTTCCTATTGGACCTCATATTTGATAGATCTATCTTTTGATCACTCAGATTTGTAGTACATCTACCTGCTAGACCTTAGTTCTACTAGAAGGATCCAATGGATTGTCATTTTGTGCTCCAAATCTACTCAAATGATCTCTCTATGACCTCTTGATTCTTCTTGGTGTTCAAAAGTGTGTCTTCTCCTTTCACTTTATCTTTATTTTATAACTTTGAGTTTATGACCAAGTCTCAATAACCCTAATCTCTCAATGAGATTGTTGGTTGAGATTATATCTGAAATGACAATAGGGATTATATCTACATCACTAATGTAAATACTTTTCATCTTGTTAGAGATTAATCAACTAAATATAAAATTATATTCACTTTAATAATTATTTTTAATTAAAGTGAATTAAAAATATAAGAAAGGTACTTTTTCGATGATTTCTACATGTTCGACACTAGACCTGTGTGGAATTTCTTTTCTTATGCTACAAACATCGACACTCCCTCTTAGAGGAAGGAAATTCTTGAAGTTCCTCCTAAAATGAGGCTTCTCTCCAGTCTTGATACTATGTCCCACACATCATCCTTCACCATGGAATTCCTCCAATCATGTTGGTCTACTACATCCTCAAAACTACAACCTTGAAATCAATGATGCAACTTAATAATTCTATATAGTTCATAAAATTCTTCATAAGCATGCTCTCCCTAAATGTACTTCTAAGATCCTCAACATTATCCTTAACATCCCTTAATTTTTTCATGAACCATCGAGATATCCTAACAGAACTAGAAGGGTTTGATCTCTCCTCCTCCTCACTTGAAGGTTGACTTCTTACATTAGAAGTTGTTGATGAACTAGACTCAGCCTTCAAATTTTCTTACTCCTCATCCTCTGTCACTGGTAGGGTCTCATGTGACTTCCTAGATGCAATTTCCTCCTCTAACTTCACATCTCATCTCACCAGATTCTTTCGTTGTGCAAAAATGAAAGTCTTTCATTTTTTTGTAAGCCTCCAAAGTCTCGTTGTATCCTACAAACACACCTTTCATGTTGGTGTTGGAAAGTTGGTTTTCATTGATGTCAACCCTTAGGGCGTTCAAGGTTCCCCAGAGTTGTGATCGATATTGATGGTAAGTTAGTTTTCATTGATTTCAATGAGAGTAGTTGATCTCAATAGATGTGATAGGTGCATTTGATGAAGTCTACACAAATCCCTGAAGGGGTGGTCATGAGACCCAAAGTTATTTGAGTAAAAAGGACATGAAGGATAGTGTAAATGCAGGCAACTCACTCATGGATGGATAGTCCTCGTCATTCAATTTTAGGTTATAGGTGTGTTGAGGAAAAGATATGAATTGATCTTACTCAAGCATTTTCAGACTTTACTTGGCTAAAGTAAAGTAGACGGGAATATCACCCTATGTTTATAGCCAACAAAAATGTATATCCTAACTCACAAGTATTAATTACAAGTGCTTAGGCTAGTCTTTTATCAACAAAAGCTTTCTGAAAAATCACATTTTATGTATTTTTATGAACATATCAGTTGTTGAAATAAATGTAAGAACACAAGTAAAGACACAAAGATGATACTCAAGATATGTGAGACATAAAGAAATCCTTTATTTCATTTAAATTCACCAAATAGTCATTGTCATTACAAAACTTCACACAGAAATCTTGGACCAAAGTCAAACTTATAAATCCCCGATGGAACATACAAAAGGACATCTGACAGAAAACCAAAATTGAAATCTAAAGGCTGGATCATCTTGCCACAGATTTCTGCCCACTCGACTCTGCACAATAGCCTTTATCAGTCATGAAAATTAATTCATAAACAAACAAGTCTACACAGACTATCAAAGATAGATCAACACCTTTGAAGAACAAGTGTCTAAATGATTTGATTCGGCCCTGAATATTGTTGTCTACAATAAGACCATGTTATCACAAAAGCGAATTAGGCTGTGATGAATATATGAATGAATGAAAATTGAACTATCTCAACATAAACTCAAGGAGAAAACCTTAGCATGCTTTGTGCTTCTATCCTCTTCTTGTTCCTCCCCTTAGTTCAACTTTTAACAATTTAGAATCGGATAGAGTAGTTGAACTAACTTATTAGTTAAGCTACCATAAGGCTTTAACTAACTTTAGTTAAGGAGGGGGGGGTGGTCGGGGGATGTAATAATCATAATAGGGTCATAATTAAATAATAACTAATAGGTGGGACCCCCTTGTGACTCCTTTATTGATAACAATCATCACATGATAACATTATTCATTTGTTAAGAAAACACACCCCTTGTGCCTCCCTTCAAAACATATTTTCCTTTGACAATTTTAGCTCATAAACTTGAAAATATTTCAAACTAATACTCATATATCCAATATAAAACATGTTGTCCAAAATCCACGGAGTCCACTATCATAAAGCAATAAATAAAATAAAATTTAAAAACCATATTTTCCAGTCTGTGAAGCAACCCTTCCTTGGTTGTTGTTGTCACCTCTTGATTTCCCTGAAATTTCCTTGAGTTGGGCAGAGCCTTTAGGATTTATCTCACTGACACAGATTTGTCAGAGTCATCGGAGGGTGAGGAAGGGGCAGTAGAAATTTTTCCTTTATCAAATGCATGGTGGGATTCAGTCTTCAATCTCTTGTTGGCATGGGAGGATTACACTGGTGAGTGGTTAGGGGAAGCTTGGGAAATAGGGTTCAAATGTGGGGGAGAAAGAAAGGTTAATTTTGGCTAGCCATGGTGTTGGGAGACTGTCGAGTGAACAATCTCTTGCCACCCATCATTTTCCGGAACTTCAGGCTGTAAAGAGACATGAGGAGGAACAGGTATACCAGGGGCTTGAGGGGCTTGGAAGGGAGGCCTTTTAGGCCTCAGTTGGACTATTCCCTATCCAATCCAATTAAATAACCCATCATGGAACAATTGGCCAAGATCTTTAGAATCAACATCAAAATGTATTGAGAACCTAGGCCTCATTGGGCCTCGATTCCAGTTACCTCTAACTTTGTTTCCTCAGACATGGCTTCCCTGAATGAAAAAACTCATATTGCATATGTTAACAATTACAAAATAGTATTTTAAATAACCATGCATGACAACTCCTTAAAAATACTAAATATATTTGCCTCAGAATGTATCAGGCTCATGCAATCCAATCCACACAAATTGTTCTAATGTTAATCAATGAGAAGGGGGGTGGAGAAAATGTTCAGGGATACATGAGGGGTTTGTAATTAGTGAAAATATGATATAATGAAAGGGGATAGATATGTTCACTGCTCAATGATAACAACAATCAACTGTAATCAAACCAATAAACATCACTGCAGTCCACATAGAATTCTACCACTTCTATCCAACCTAACACAGAATTTTCCTTAGTTTTCATCAATATTAGAACAGGGGGTGAACAAAATGAATATGGGATATGTGAGGGGTTTATAATTAGCGGAAAATGAGATAATGAGGGGGAAAACAAATTTTTACTGTTCATAAGATTAATCAAGCAATCCATAACATATTTTGCAGTAAAAAAAATATGCATCGACCAACAATCAGATGACTGAGTAATAATTCCAGTGTATTTGTTTAATTTCACTTTCCATTAATATCCAACACAGTGTCGTTACAAAAAGTAAGTACTTCAGACAATTTGTAAGAGGTTATGTTCCTTTTATTCATACATTCTATATGTTATGATAGTCAACAACAACACTCAATCTGTAACCAATAACATCCACCATTTCCATACATTTCCCCAATCCACATCTATATTTGAAAGTAGTCTTTCCAAAAAAAAGTAAAGAAGGCTCTACTTTTTTTAATAGGGCCAGTCAAGATCTGTAATGATATTCATTTCCATACATATATATGCAGTAGAAAGATCAAAATAATCAAGACCTCACATGCCACACTTGAAAGGTAATTGACTATAACCAACAGTCATCATTTACACACAGGCTATGCAAGATCAAATTTTTGAAACCATGTAACCATGCCACTGTAAAACAAGTATCTTAGTGCGACCTAAAATTGAGCCAAAAATCCCACACAAGTGTCATCTATAGTGATCAACTTGCAAAAAGACAATGCACTTAGAATTCAGAGGGTATTATTGGGCATACAAAACAAGCCATCCATATTATATGCGGTGCACAACTAAGAGAATTTCACAGTGTAATAATTCCCATAACCATACAACAATATATGACCACGATATAACTCAAAAACATCATTCTGATCTATTTGTTAAGTTGCCTGTGAGTGACCAAGCCGTGCACATTCAAGTGTATTCTCCCAATGACAAAAGATGCAGTGGAAATATCCAATCCAATCTTCTAATTCTCAAAAACAAAATCATCTACAGAATGTGACATGTGTGAACAACACCAAACATCTATGACCAATGCCAACCATTATCCAAACATCATAAGAACCACTCTAATGGCTATATAATAACCAACAATTCGTCACCGTGGTAAGGGAAAATAGTCGACCAAACAAGCGTGATAATGGTGTATACTCACGAACCAAAACGAAATGACAGAGGCCCTTTCATAACCAAAAAAAAATATATATTTGACAACAGGCTATGCCTGTGAACCTTTTAGAAGTGAAATTGGCAATGAAGGACTCACACGATTTCCATAGAGGAATTGGCCAAAATCCATACTAGCACAACTGTTATACGAATAATGGGTGAGCCTGCATTCGAAGTAACATGCCACAATAATCTTAGCATGCTCGACAAACTTCTTATGTAGTTCCGGTCTGAAGGGTTTAAGTGTTTGCACAGTAGCCATCGCAGGAGGGAGGGGGAACCGACTATGGTGGAACTTCGGGGCTAAAGGCACGCGCTCAAGGAGGACCATGATGCTCGTGAACAAGAGGCATTTCCTTGAAAGAGTTGATTAGGGTTATAATTAAACCCAGGAACCATGAAGACAATCATCCAGTCAGCCTTTTAAAGAAAAACCCTTGACAAAACGCAGTGGTAACAAAACTATCACCCAGGAAGACCACCAACTCTGATAAACTCACAACAATTTTACACAGAACCGTTGATTTTCCATTAAAGTCCAAAACCACATAGTTGCAACACTCAGGATAAAAAAAACCCATACAACTGAGCCAAAAATATTTCATAACCAGACTAAAATCAATAATGGCCAAAACAGACATACCTTTCAATCAAAAACCTTAAGATGAGAAGCGATTGAGCGGTTTCACCCTACTGAAAATCCAGAGTGTGAGCACAACAACCAAATCAAACAATAGTCCGATGAGGGTGGCAACCAATAGGAAGGGTAAAGGTGACATGTAGTAAATGAATGTTGCCTCAACCCATATCACATTTACTCCATAGTACATGTCAACGAGCCTTCATTAACACCATTAATCAACCAATTCATCAAGAATATCAACTCATTAAATCATAGCATAATCCAAGTTCCACACTCAACCATTTGTGTCGTTACCCTACCACATGCTCCACCCATGCTATAATTCAAATGAATCGCTTGACCACTATACAACAAAATCATCACCAATTTCACAACCACCATAAAAAATTGCAAATCCATTACTTCCATAAGCCACCAAGGTTTATAGCATATGCATATCGGCTACTAATTGCATCAATGAATGCATAACCCATGTATTATCACTTGCCAAGAATGAGCCACCAAAACTTCCACAATATGCATGTCAAAATTAACATTTTTTTTAAAATGCCATTTTCTTGTTAGTTAGGACTTAACCACTTTCAATAAGTACTTCATTTATATAGTATCCCAGAGCTAGGTTTTTTTTCCCCTGTTTTTCTTAGATACAGTTTTTACCTTTCCTCAAAATGCCCTACTGCAAATTTTACTAATATTTTTCTTGTACAGGTGCAAGAAGAACAAATGTCATAAATGAATAGCAGGTTGTAGTATAATGAAGGAACGACGTCTCAAAGCTTAACTGATATCAATGACAACCATATTTTCAACAACGAAGTAAAACTTTGTGGCACATAATCATAACATTGAAAATTATCATACCTGATTTTCAAAAGCTCAAGGGGGTCCCACCTACTAGAATTATTTAGTCTTATATAATAATAGGCTTTAGCAACACTTTGTGGGCGAAATTACATTGACGTTTTCAATCGTCAACAAACTGGCGACTCCACAAGGAAATTTTTTTTCAACATATTGGAACTCAGAACTCATGGTTTCACAGAACAAGAAATGTAATCTCAATAATACGTAACTTGAATGATTATGCAATAGGGGGAAGTAAGGGGATTTAATGGAAAGATGACCAGAAATTTGGGAATAACTCATGAAAAGTGCTAAGTATGAGGGGTTTTACCACAATATGCATCATAATTTTACTACAAAATTCTCTCAACTTGAAATGGGGAACTTAGAGATTTTCTCTTAAGATCTCGATGGATGAAGAAATGGAAAGAAGAAGCGGGAAACAACCAACTCTTTATATGACATCAGTGAAAACAAATATAGCAATTTCCAAGGGTCCTTTAGAGATTTGTTGTGTTAGCTTGATTGTTATAGACTAACAATGCTTGTAGGAGTGTCACTATGGAAAACATGATCCAAAATCCTAATTCAAGGACTCTAAAAGATGATAAAGACAAAAAGTCCAATAGAAATAATAATGCAAAAATCAAAATAGCAGCAGTAAAGATATAACCATTCAGAAAGAAGAAAATAAAATTCAACTCAGGAAGTAGAAATCAAAGTGTTGTAAAGAAGAAAAGGAGCACAAAATTGGGAAGCAGAGCTAAACTACTAGAATACAAAAGAATATCGTTAGCAAAAGATCTTCACGTTGGCCCCTTGCAATATTTCAAACGAGGGTTGCTAATGGTGTGGGAAAACCATTGTCTTTGCAATTCCTTTAAAATTTATGAGTTAGTGTCCAAGACAAAAGTAATCCGGAAATGGCCTAACACTTGAAATCCTGATGTATCTATCAACCCTTTGACGAATATGATTAAATCATCAAGATAAGCATGGAGGCTGACCAATTTATCGAGAGTTGTGTGTATAGGCCTTCTCAAGGCAATATTGGTATCAAATAAGCCAGAGAGCAAGCAATTGTAAGACATAGTATCACGATTAGTAGTGAAAGTGGTTTTGTGGATATTTTCCCCTTCTACCTTGATTTTATCATAACCAAACAAACCGTCAGGTAAGGGATCTAAGTGTAACTCTACATTCTATTGCAGAAACAATTTTATGCTGAGAGGGGGGAAAGGATTTCTCATAATTTCTTTCCTGAAATTTCGAAGACTAATGCAGGTTCTAATATTATCAATGGTCTTTGAAGCGGGTTCCCATTTGGAAACCCATTTAGGGTGGGATAAAAATGACATCCTAGTCCTTGAGCAATTCCTCGACTCCCTATGAAAGGTTGCTTTCAGTGCAGAGTTAACAAGTCTTATTTTTTTCCTAGTTAGTTTCATAGTATGTTGAATAAGACTTGGATCAAAACCACGAAGATCCATATCAAACCAAGCAAATACATATTGAAATATACTAAGTAATTCAGTAGACTTTAATCTTTCCTTATCAGAACCCTGGACATTTATTTTAACGCTCAATGAAGATCCAAGTGTCCTAATGTTCTTGGATATGGATTCAACCACCTTCAGTTGTAGCTCCTCCTCTTCCTTTTTATATTTGTTGCCTACAACACTCAAGGAAAACGAACTCTCGAGAGGAGTCAAGCCTTTATGAAATTCATTATTTTCTATAGATATAGTCTCTTCATGCTTGAGGGGTTCATTTTCAGTGACAGTGCAACTGCTTTCATTTTTAGGATGGTATTCCATGATTCTTCATTTTCATAAATGTATGAACGATGTAGAGATTGGAAAGCATAATAAGGCTAGTGAGGCAAGATCTTCTGAGTAGGAGAATCTACGAAGACAGCTAATCGATCAGCTATATAATTCAACTCCTTCCTAACATGAGTGATGTTAAAAGATAGGATATTTGAGACAAGTTCCCAAACAGTTTGGGAATATTGTTCCATCAGTTGGTTTCTAGGAAAGCATTTCTTACGTATCAAGTTTACAACAAGCTCAAAATTTCCGAAAACCAAAATGTGACCACGACCAAGATTAAAGGCATTCTCAATGCCTAATAGTAAAGCATCGAATTGAGTGACATTTCTTGAGAAAGAAAACTCCAACCTGTATGACAAATTATGAATCTTTCCTACAAATGAAACAAAGATAATACAAACCCTGTTACCCTCATTTGAGTGTGAACCATCGAATTGCATACACCACAATTCATCCTCTAAATCAATTCCATCCAGAGGAATATTATCCTCTTTAGAAAATATGGAATACACTCCTAGGTCTTCTTCGATATATTTTACACTAGATTGTGGAACACTCTCTATGTAGGGTGAAATTCTTCCTTCTATAAGGTCTATGATATTCTTTCCATTTTGAGGAACAAATAAATGTGTCTCATCGAGCGAGAGGTATCCACCTGTTAGGGCTTGCCAATATCTCCCCAAGATAATTGAGTAATTTCTTACAGGAATATCGATCACATGAATGCTGAGGGTTGTCCTTATCTCAGGATGAGCGCATAAAACCAAGGTTACATCCTCAATCTTGCCTATGGTTGTTTGTTGTATATTATTATAGGAGAGCATGCTTCTGGGATTTTTGTTTGTACAAGAAAAGCCTATTTCTTCCATAATAATATTCAACATCAAACTTGGGCCCGAACTGCCATCAATTAGGAAATAATGGGAAATTTTATCCATGATATTTACAGAAATAAAAAGGGGGGGGGGTGGTTTACAAGGTATCTAAAATTATGTACACCTACTTTATTTTCAAAATAATCCTCTTCATCTCCCTCTTTGAAAAGATTGGCTACAACATAATCTTTTCCTTCCATGAATTCTTTCAGATGCATCTGTTGTTCAGTGACAATAACCATGTCTAAGTGGGTTTAATCTACCTTAATGTTGGCCAATTGATTCAGGAAATTGTATTTGGAAGAGGGAGTGATTTTTTGACTCTCAAGAGTTTTAGGAGCCTAGGGTGCAATAGCGGTTGACGATGAACTCGGGCTAGAAGAACTGCGAGGAGGGTCAAATTTGTATTTTGGGGCATAGGCTCTGTTTCTAGTGTTGATGACCATGACATCTTCTGGATCGACAAAATCTAGGAAAGTGATAGTGTCTTCTGGTCTTTTACCAAAGATGTGTCTCTGGCACTCTTCCTTACCTCACATGTGGTTTCTTCGTGGTCGCAAAAGTTACACCAACTCCGAGGCAAGATACCCTTTGGCTGGAAATTATTTCCAACCGAACCTCTAAAAGGAGGGGTAGAAGAGGATGAAACCTGAGGGGTGAGAGGGTTGAAAATACCTTTCTGCTCAAAAGGTATCATACGGTTGTTCATATCTTCTACTAGCTATAAGAGAGTGGACATATATGTCTGTCTAACTGATTCTCCCTGGGGTAGACCAGTTCGTTCAAGTTGTTCCTCATACTCTGAGAAGGTGTGCAGAGAGGAACCGAGATTATCAATGGCCTTTTCTTCAGGCTTGTGAAAGTAAGGAGAAGGAAATGCATTGTAGTAATACATGAAGGTGGCTTGGTTCTGAGGGCGGATAAGTTCGGGGATTTGATTATACAACTTGGTGAATTGCAACTTGAAAGACCTGTTGGTCTCACCATCTTTGTAAGTGACATTATTATACTCCCTTAAATTCTCAATGGGGCTTTTGGATTTCATATAAGTGGATCAAAACCAATAAATTAACTCCTCCCAAGTAGACAGGATCTTAGGAGGAAGGTCAAAAAAGTCAGTTGCAACCTTTCCTTCCAAGGAATTGACAAACAAGTGCATGCAAGTGTCATTGTCATTAGCTCCTATATTATGACAAGCATTCGAAAATGCCACTAGGTGTTCATTAGTAATGACAGTGTTATTTCCCAAAAACTTAGGCAAATTCTCTTTAAAATTTGGAAGCGGGCGAGTAGCAGGTTCTAGGTTAAAAGGAGAGGACACATGCCATGGTGTGGTCAAGGAATCTTCTTCGAGTTGAAAAAGGACATACATTTTAATGACTTTGGTCGGGTTTATAGTAGATTGGACAGGGATATGGTGGTTGTACAAGGTACAAATCAATGATGATGATGAATATTGGGAAGATGGAGCACTTCCAGTGCCACCAAATCCACCAATAGATGCCATGTTGTGGATGATAGATGAGGGAATGAAAGACGAGTTGGAAAAATCAGATATAGTTCTCCTTAGAGAACTTTTTTGGGCAGATAACACAATGTTTCTCCTTCCTATTTCAGCAATAGGATTTATTTCAGGTGACAAGCCTCTTCTTCTTCTAGAAGCACGCGAATCTAAGGACATGAAAGAAAGGCCAAAAATGAAGAAACAAAAGGTTATTGTTGATTTTTGGGCTTCCTATGTCTAGATTCCAATTGTTCTTGGACACTAATATCTCTCTCAATTGTGTCCCAAGAATGGTTAAGCTCTGCATGGGTCCTAGTAGTGTCTAAAATGGTATGAAATAGGTTCAAAGCAATGTTGGTATGGTCTTGGAGATCGGGCTCAAGATTGGGCTACCTTGCGACAGGAACAATCATTAATAGCAAACAATCCAAGAGTCAAAACAGAAAAATAAAGATGTATCGATGAAAATTGAGTATAAAAATTAACCGAAGAGATATCGAAGATCTCCCTAGAATGGTTGCCAAAAAAATGTCGAGGAAAAGATATGAATTGATCTTACTCAAGCATTTTCAGACTTTACTTGGATAAAGTAAAGTAGAAGGGAATATCACCCTATGTTTATAGCCAACAAAAATGTATATCCTAACTCACAAGTACTAATTACAAGTGCTTAGGCTAGTGTTTTATCAACAAAATCTTGCTAGAAATTCACTTTTTATGTATTTTTCTAAACATATTAGTTGCTGAAATAAATGTAAGAATAGAAGTAAAGACACCAACATGATACTCAAGATATGTGAGACATAAAGCAATCCTTTATTTCATTTCAATTCATGAAAGAGTCATTGTCTTTACAAAACTTCACACAGAAATATTGGACCAAAGTCAAACTTAGAAATCCCCGATGGAACATACAAAAGGACCTCTGATAGAAAACCAAAACTGAACTCTACAAGTGGGATCATCTTGCCACAGATTGTTTCCCACTCGACTCTGCACAATAACCTTTATCAGTCATGAAAATTAATTCATAAACAGACAAGTCTACACATACTATCAAATATAGATCAACACCTTTGAAGAACAAGTGTCTGAATGATTTGATTCAACCCTGAATATTGTTGTCTACAATAAGACCCTACTATCACAAAATAGAATTAGGTTGTGATGGACATATCAATGAATGAAAACTGAATGATATCAACATAAAATCAAGGAGCAAACCTTAGCATGGTTTGTGCTTCTATCCTCTTCTAGTTCCTCCCCTTAGTTCAACTTTTAACAATTTAGAATTGGTTAGAGTAGTTGAACTAACTTATTAGTTAAGCTGACAAAAGGCTTTAACTAACTTTAGTTAAGGAGAGGGGGGGGGCAATTAATAATCATAATAGGGTCATAATTAAATAATAACTAATGGGTGGGACCCCCTTGTGACTCCTTTAGTGATAACAATTATCACATAATAACATAATCCATTTGTTAATAAAACACACCCCTTGTGCCTCCCTACAAAACATATTTTCCTTTGACAATTTTAGCTCATAAACTTGAAAATATTTCAAACTAATACTCATATATCCAAAATAAAACATGTTGTCCAAAATCCATGGAGTCCACTGTCATAAAACAATAAATAACATAAAATTTAAAAACCATAGTTTCCAGTCTGTGAAGAAACCCTTCCTTGGTTGTTGTTGCCACCTCCTAATTTCCCTAAAATTGCCTTGATATGGGAAGAGACTTTAAGGCTTTATCTCACTGATCACATGGGAACAATCATCCCTCAAATGCATCCATGAAAACATGGATTCATCTGAGTCATTGAAGGGTGAGGAAGGGGCAACAACATATTTTCCTTTATCAAATGCATGGTGGGCTTCAGTCTTCAATCTCTTGATAGCATGGGAGGATTGCACTGGTGAGTGGTTAGGGGAAGCCTGGGAAATGGGGTTCAAAGGTGGGGGAGAAGGAAAGGTTAATTTTGGCTAGCCACGGTGTTGGGCAACTGTCGGGTAAACAATCTCCTGCCATCCATCATTTTCTAGGACTTCATATTGTAAAGAGACATGAGGATGCACAAGTATACAGAAGGCTTGAGGGGCTTGGAAGGGAGGGATTTCAGGACTCAATTGGACTATTCCCTATTCAATCCAATTAAAGAACCCAACATGGAACAATTGGCCAAACTCTTCATAATCAACATCAAAATGTATTGAGAACCTAGGCCTCCTTGGGCCTCGATTCTAGTTACCTCTACCTCGGTTTCCTTGGCTATGGCTTCCTCGACTGAAAAAAATCATCCTACATATGTTAACAATTAGAAAATAGTCTTTTAAATAAATATGCATGACAAGTCCTTAAAAATACTAAATAGATTTGGCTCGGAATGTGTCAAGCTCATGCAATCCAATCCATACAAATTGTTCTAATGTTAATCATTGAGTAGCGGGGTGGAAAAAATGTTTAGGGATGCATGAGAGGTTTGTATTTAGCGGAAATATGATATAATGAAAGGGGAGAGATATGGTCACTTCTCAATGATAACAACAATCAACTGTAAGAAAACCAATAAACATTGTTGCAATCCACACATAATTTTTCCACTTCTATCCAATCTAACACAATTTTTTCCTTAGCTATGATCAATATAAGAACATGGGGTGAACAAAATGAATATGGGATATGTGAGGGGTTTATAATTAGCGAAAAATGAGATAATGAAGGGGAAAACAAACGTTTACTATTCATGATATTAATCAAGCAATTCATAACATATTTTGCAGTAAAAAAAATATGCATCGACCAACAATCAGATGACTGAGTAATAATTCATGTGTATTTGTTCAATTTCACTGTCCATTAATACCCAACACAGTGTCATTACAAAACAGAAGTACTTCACACAATTTGTAAGAGGTTTTGCTTGTTTTATTCGTACATTATGTATGTTATGACAATCAACAACAACACTCAATCTGTAACCAATAACATCCACCATTGCCATACATTTCCCCAATCCACGTCTATATTTGAAAGTAGTGTTTCCAAAAAATAATAATGAAGCCTCTACTTATGTTAATAGGGCCAATCAAGATCTGTAATGATATTCATTTCCATACATATATATGTAGTAGAAAGATCAAAATAATCAAGACCTCACATGCCATGCCTAAAAGGCAATTGACTATAACCAACAGTCATTATTTAGACACAGGCTATGCAGGAGGAAATTTCTGAAACCGTGTAGCCATGCCACTGTAAAACAAGTATCTCAGTGTGACTTAAAATTGAGCCAAACATCCCACACAAATGTCATCTATAGTGATAAACTTGCAAAAAGACAACACACTTAGAATTCAGGAGGTATTACTAGGCATACAAAACAATCCATTCATATTATACGTGGTGCACAACTGAGAGAATTGCACAGTGTAATAATTCTCATAACCAAAAAACAATATAAGACCACAATATAACTCAAAAACCTCATTTTGAGATATTTGTTAAGTCTCATGTGAGTGACCAAGCCGCGCACATTCAAGTGTATTCTCCCAACGACAAAAGATGCAGTGGAAATATCCAATCCAATCTTCTAATTCTCAAAAAACAAATCATCTACAGGATGCGACATGTCTGAACAAGAACAACCCCTGTGACCAATGCCAACAATTATCCAAACATCATAAGCACCACTCTAACAGTTGTATAATAACCAAAAATTTGGCACCGTGGTAAGGGAAAACAGTCGACAAAACAAGCGTGATAACGATGTATACTCACGAACCAAAACGAAACGACCGAGGCCCTTTCATAACAAAAAAAAAAATGATTTTTGAAAATAGGTTGTGCCTGTGAACCTTTTAGAAGTGAAATTGGCAATGTGGGGCTCACGCCATTTCCACATAAGTATTGGCCAAAATCCATACTAACACGGCTACTATACAAATAATGGGTGAGCCTTCATTCGAAGTAATAGGCCACAATAGTATTAGCATGCTCGACAGACTTCTTATGTAGCTCCAGTATGGAGGGTTTAAGGGTTTTCACAGTAACCATCGCAGGAGGGAAGGGGTATCAACTATGGTGGAACTTCGGGGCTAAAGGCACGTGCTCAAGGAGGACCATGATGCTCATGAACAAGAGGCATTTCCTTGACAGAGTTGAACAGTGTTCTAATTAAACCCAGGAACCGCGAAGACAATCATCCAGTTAGCCTTTTAAAGAAAAACCCTTGACAAAACGTAGTGGTAACAAAACTATCACCCAGGAAGACCACCAAATCTGATAAACTCACAACAATTTTATGCAGAACCATTGATTTTCCATTCAAATCCAAAACCACACAGTTGCAACACTCAGGACAACACAAACCATATTTTCAACAACCAAGTAAAACTTTGTAGTACATCATCATAACATTGAAAATGATAAGACATGATTTTCAAAATCTCAAGGGGGTCCCACCTACTAGCATTATTTAGTCTTATATAATAATAGGCTTTAGTAACACTTTACGGGCGAAATTACGTTGACGTTTTCAATCGTCAACAAACTGGCAACTCCACAGGGAAATTTTTTTTCAACAGATTGGAACTCAAAATTCATGGTTTCACAGATCAAGAATAGTAATATCAATAATACGTAACTTGAATGGTTATGCAACAAGGGGAAGTGAGTGGATTTAATGGAAAGATGAACGGGAATTTGGGAATAACTCATGAAAAGTGTTAAGTATGAGGGGTTTTACCACTGTATGCATAATCATTTGACTGCAGAATCCTCTCAACTTGAAATGGGGAATTTATAGATTTTCTCTTAAGATCTCGATGGATGAAGAAATGGCAAGAAGAAGCGGGAAACAACCAACTCTTTATATGACATCAGTGAAAAAAAATATAGCAATTTCCAAGGTTCCTTTAGAGATTTGTTGTGTAATATTGATTTTTATAGACTAACAATGCTTGCAGGAGTGTCACCATGGAAAACATGATCCAACATCCTAATTCAAGCACTCTAAAATATGATAAATACCAAAAATGGAACAGAAATAATAATGCAGAAATCAAAACAGCAGAAGTAAAGATAGAACCATTCAGAAAGAAGAAAATTAAATTCAATTTAGAAAGTAGAAGTCAAAGTGTTGTAAAGTAGAAAAGGAGCACAAAATTGGGAAGTGGAGCTAAACTACTAGTATATAGAAGAATATCGTTAGAAAAATATCTTCACATTGGCCCCTCGCAATATTTCAAACGAGGGCTACTAATGGTGTGGGAAAACCATTGTCTCTGTAATTCCTTTAAAATTTTTGAGTTAGTGTCCAAGACAAAAGTAATTCGGAAATGGCCTAACACTTGAAATCTTGATGTAGCTATCAGCCCTTTGACGGATACGATTAAATCATCAAGATAAGCATGGAGGCTGACCAATTTATCGAAAGTTGTGTGTATAGGCATTCTCAAGATGATACTTGTATCAAATAAGCTAGAGGGCAGGCAATTATAAGACATAGTATCGATATTAGTAGTGAAAGTGGTTTTGTGGATATTTTCCCCTTATACCTTGATTTTATTGTAACCAAACAAACCATCAGGTAAGGGCTCTAACTGTAACTCTACATTATGTTGCAAAAACAATTTTATGTTGAGAGAGGGGAAAGGATTTCTCATAATTACTTGCCTGAAAGTCTGAAGACTAATGTAGGTTATAATATTATCAATGGTCTTCGAAGCGGGTTCCCATTTGGAAACCCATTTAGGGTGGGATAAAAAGAACATCTTAGTCCTTGAGCAATTCCTTGGATCCCTACGAAAGGTTGCTTTCAGTGCAGAGTTAACAAGTCTTCCCTTTTGCCTATATAGTTTCATAGTATGTTGAACAAGACCTGGATCAAAACCACAAAGATTCGTATCAAACCAAGAAAATACCTCTTGAAATGTACCGAGTAATTCAACATACTTTAATCTTTCCTTATCAGAACCCTGGACATTTATTTTAACATTCAATGAAGATCTAGGTGTCCTAATGTTCGTGGAGATGGCTTCAACCACATTCAGTTGTAGCTCCTCCTCTTCCTGTTTATCTTTGTTTCCTACAAAACTGTTATAACCCTAAATTGCACCACACATGCTTACCTGGCATTAGGCCAACTCATATCCCTTCATTGCCAAAACATCTGCTGAGAAACCTCTTTGAAAATCCTTTTGGGTTAAGTCACACGCACCCTAACCCACTACTGCACGCGTTGGAACGCTGGTAGGCCTACTACTGCACGCGTTGGAATGCTAGTAGGCCTACTACAGCCCGTGTTTACCTAACAAAGCACAAAAACAAGAAAGTTTCCAATGGGACAAAAAGATATGGTTCAATTAACTAAAACTCCCGGCCATGCATGGTCGAGGGTTCATCCAAAACCCTAGCTCCTTCTAGCCTATAAAAGAAGGGGTAGGGGTACTATTTGAGGAGGAAAATAATAGCGAAGAAACTCTTCCCAATTGTCGAATACATTTGTCCCAACTCTTTAGCCTTTCCTCAAGCCTAAGGAGAATTAATGCAAAGCATTTGGAGGACAAAGAAGAGGAGGAGCCCAGGATCAGGATCAAGGAACAGTGGTCGGTCTCAACATTGATTATAAGTTGATTCATTTTGAAAATAATAAAAGAATAATTTTCCCATCCCACTGCATGAGTTCTATATGATTTGTTTAATTTATGCTTAATTTCTAACCCTCAAGTAGAAAAATAGCATGCATGCGTAGTGTTTTGTCTTGGTTGAAGGATTGTCTTTGGAAGGAGCGGAGCAAGCAAGCGAGCAAAGCAAAACAAAGGATCTACACCAAACATCAATAAAAAAGGTTAGTAGTTCCTTTCCATGCATGTATGTGAAAAAGGGGTTTTAAGTTTTGGGTGGTAGGTTAAAATTGATTTCTTTACAGTCATAATATGCATGCAAGTCTGACCCTAGTTTGCTAGTCTGTAGGGTATATTTCCCAACAACAAAAACTCAAGGAAAAATAACTCTCGATAGGAGTCAAGCCTTTAGGAAATTCATTATTTTCTATAGATATAGTCTCCTCGGGCTTGAGGGGTTCATTTTCAGTGACAACACAACTTCTTTCATTATTAGGGATGGCCTTCCATGATTCTTTGTTTTCATAAATGTATGAACGATGTAGAGATTGGAAAGCACAATCAGGTCAATGAGGCAAGAGCTACTGAGTAGGAGAGGCTGTGAAGACAGCTAATCGATCAGCTATATAATTCAACTCCTTCCGAACATTAGTGATGTTAAAAGATAGGAAATTTGAGACAAGTTCCAAACAGTTTGGGAATATTGTTCCATCACTTGGTTGCTATGAGAGAATTTCTTATGTATCAGGTTCAAAATAAGCTCAGAATTTTTGAAAACCGAAAGGTGACCACAACCAAGATTAAGGGTGTTCTTAATGCCTAACATCAAAGCTTTGAATTCAATGGCATTGCTTGAGAAAGCAAACTCCAACCTATATGAAAGATTATGAATCTTTCCTGTAGGGGAAACCAAGATAATACCAGCCCCATTACCCTCATTTGAGTGTGAACCATCTAAGTGCATACGCCACAATTCATCCTCTAAATTAATTCCTTCTAGAGGAATATTATCCTCTTCAGCGAATATGGAATACACTCCTAGGTCTTCTTTGATATAGTTTACACTAGATTGTGGAACACTCTCTATGTAGGGTGAAATTATTCCTTCTCTAAGGACTATGATATTCTTTCCATTCTAAGGAACGGGTAAATGTGTCCCGTCGAGTGAGAGGTATCCACCTGTTATGGCTTTCCAATCTCTCCCCAAGATAATTGAGTAATTTCTTATAGGAATATCAATCACCTAAATGCTAAGGGTTGTCCTTATCTCAGGATAAGCGCATAAAACCAAGGTTACATCCTTAATCTCGCCTATGGTTGTTTTTTGTAGACTATTATAGGAGAGCATGCTTCTGGCATTTTCGTTTGTACAAGACAATCCTAGTTCTTCCTTAATAATCTTCGACATAACACTTGGGCTCGAACCACCATCAATGAGGCAACAATGGGAAATTTTATCCATGATCTTTACAGAGATAAAAAAAGGGTAGGTTTTTTACAGGGTATCTCAAATTATGTACACCTACTTTATTTACAGAAGAATCCTCTTCATCTACCTCTTTGGAAAGATTGGCTACAAGGGAAGCTTTTCCTTCCACGAATTGTTTCAGATGCATCTATTGTTTAGGGACGACAACCATGTCTAAGAGGGTTGCATCTGCCTTAATGTTGGCCAATTGATTCAGGATATTGTATTTGGAAGAGGGAGTGATTTTTTGACTCTCAAGAATTTTAGGAGCCTAGGAGCGGTTGAGGATGAACTCGGGCTAGAAGAACTGCGAGGAGGGTCAAATTTTCCTTTTGTGCCATAGGCTTTGTTTCTAGTGTTGATGACCATGACATCTTATGGCTTGGAAAAATCTAGGACACTAATAGTGGATTCTAGTCTTTTACCAAAGATCTTATCTCTGGCACTCTTCCTTACCTCACATGTGGTTTCTTCATGGTGTTCCTCGCAAAAGTTACACCAACTTCGAGGTAGGATAGCCTTTGGTTGGAAATTATTTCCAACTAGACCTCTAAAAGGAGGGGTAGAAGAGGATCAAGCCCCAAGGGTGAGACGGTTGATAGTACCTTTCCGCTCAAGAGCTATCATACAGTTGTTCATATCTTGTACCAGCTATAAGAGAGTGGACATATCTATCTATCTAACTGATTCTCCCTGGGGTAGACCAGTTCGTTCAAGTTGTTCCTCATACTCTGAGAAGGTGTGCAGAGCGGAACCAATATTATCAATGGCCTTTTCTTCAATCCTGTGACGGTAAGGAGAAGGCAATGCATTGTAGTAATGCATGAAGTTGGCTTGGTTCTAAGGGCAGATAAGTTCGGGGATTTGATTATACAACTTGGTGAATCTCAAGTTGAAAGACCTGATGGTATCACCATCTTTGTAGGTGACATTATTATACTCCCTTAACTTCTTAGTAGCGCTTTTGGATTGCCCATAAGTGGATCGGAACCAATAAATTAACTCCTCCCAAGTAGAAAGAATCTTAGGAGGAAGGTCAAAAAATTTGGTCGCAGCCTTTCCTTCCAAGGAATTGACAAACAAACGCATGCAAGTGTCATTTTCGTTAGCTCTTATATTATGACAAGCATTTGAAAATGCCACTAGGTGTTCATTAGTACTGACAATGTTATTTCCCGAAAACTTAGGAAAATGGTCTTTAAACTTCGGAAGCGGGTGAGTAGCAGGTGCTAGGTTAAGAGGAGAGGACACATGCCATGGTGTGGTCATGGCATCTTCCTCAAACTAAAAAAGACCATACTTTTTAATGACTTTGGTCGGGCTTATAGTAGATTTGACAGGGATATGGTGGTTGTACAAGCTACCAATCACTGATGACGATGAATACTAGGAAAATGGAGCACTTATAGTGCCATCGGAGCCACCACTAGATCCCAATCTATGGAAGTTAGATGAGGAAAAGAAGAGAGCTGGAAAAATCAGATAAAGTTCTCCTTAGAGCACTTTGTTGGGCAGATAACACAACATTTCTCCTTCCTATTTTAGAAATAGGATTGATTTCAAGTGACAAACCTCTTGTTCTTCTAGAAGCACGAGAATCTAAGGACATGAAAGAAAGTCCAAAACTGAAGAAACAAAAGGTTATTGCTGATTTCTAGGCTACCTATGTCTAGCTTCCAATTTTTCTTGGAAACTAATATCTCTCTCAATTGTTGCCCAAGAACAGTTAAGCTCCGCACGGGTCCTAGCAGTGTCTAAAATGGTATGAAACAAGTTCAAAGCAATGTTGGTCTAGTCTTGGAGACCGGGCTCAAGATTGGGCTACCTTGCGATAGGAACAGTCATTAATAGAAAACAGTCCAAGAGTCAAAACAAAAAAAGAAAGATGTATCGATGAAAATTGAGTATAAAAATTAACTGGAGAGATATCCAAGATCTCCCTAGTATGGTCGCCAAATAAATGTTGAGGAAAAGATATGAATTAATCTTACTCAATCATTTTCAGACTTTACTTGGCTAAATTAAAGTAGACAAGAATATCACCCTATGTTTATATCCAACAAAAATGATTATCCTAACTCACAAGTATTAATTACAAGTGCTTAGGCTAGTCTTTTATCAACAAATGCTTGCTGGAAATTCACCATTTATGTATTTTTCTGAACATATCAGTTCTGAAATAAATGTAAGAACTGAAGTAAAGACACCAATATGATACTCAAGATATGTGAGACATAAAACAATCCTTTATTTCATTTCAATTCACCAAAGAGTCATTATCTTTACAAAAATTCACACAGAAATCTTGGACCAAAGACAAACGTAGAAATCCTCGATGGAACATACAAAAGGACCTCTGACAGAAAAGTAAAATTGAACTCTAAAATTTGGATCATCTTGCAACAGATTGTTTCTCACTCGACTCTGCACAATAACCTTTATCATTCATGAAAATTAATTCATAAACAGACAAGTCTACATAGACTATCAAATATAGATCAATACCTTTGACAAACAAGTGTTTGAATGATTTGATTCAGCCATGAATATTGTTGTCTACAATAACACCCTGCTATCACAAAAGAAATTTAGGTTGTGATGAATATATGAATGAATGAAAATTGAACTATCTCATCATAAACTCAAGGAGCAAACCTTAGCATGCTTTATGCTTCTATCCTTTAACTAACTTTAGTTAAGGAGGGGGGGGAAAGTAATAATCATAATAGGGTCATAATTAAATAATAACTAATAGGTGGGACCCCCTTGTGACTCCTTTTCTGATAACAATCATCACATCATAACATAATACATTTTTTAAGCAAACACACCCCTTGTGCATCCCTTCAAAACATATTTTCCTTTGACAATTTTAGCTCATAAACTTAAAAATATTTCAAACTAATACTCATATATCCAAAATAAAACATGTCCAAAATCCATGGAGTCCACTATCATAAAAAAATAAATAACATAAAATTTAAAAACCACATTTTCCAGTCTGTGAAGAAACCCTTCCTTGGTTGTTGTTGTCACCTCCTAATTTCCCTGAAATTGCCTTGAGATGGGAAGAGCCTTTGGGCTTTATCTCACTGATCACGTGGGAACAATATTTCTTCAAATGCATCTGTGAAGACACAAATTTGTCAGAGTCATCGGAGGGTGATGAAGGGGCAACAACAACTTTTCCTTTATCAAATTCATGGTGAGCTTCAGTCTTCAATCTCTTGTAGGCATGGGAGGATTTCACTGGTGAGTGGTTAGGGGCAGCTTGGGAAATGGGGTTCAAAGGTGGGGGAGAAGGCAAAGTTAATTTTGGCCAGCCACGGTGTTGGGAAACTACCGGGTGAACAATCTCCTCCCACCCATCATTTTCTAGGACTTCAAGTTGTAAAGAGACATGAGGAGGCACAGGTATAATGGGGGCTTGAGGGGATTGGAAGGGAGGCCTTTCAGGCCTCGGTTGGACTATTACCTGTCCAATCCAGTTAAAGAACCCATCATGGAACAATTGGTCAAGCTCTTCAGAATTAGCATAAAAATGTATTGAGAACCTAGGCCTCCTTGGCCCTCGGTTCCAGTTACCTCTACCTCTGTTTCCTCGACCATGGCTTCCCTGACTGAAAAAACTCATCCTGCATATGTTAACAATTATCAAATAGTATTTTAAATAAACATACATGACAACTCATTAAAAATATGAAATAGATTTGGCTCAAAATGTATCAGGCTCATGCAATCCAATCCATACAAATTCTTCTAATGCTAATCAATGAGAACAGGGGTGGAAAAAATGTTCAGGGATACATGAGGGGTTTTTAATTATCAAAATTATGATATAATGAAAGGGGAGAGATATTATCACTTCTCAATGACAACAACAATCAATTGTAAGAAAACCAATAAACATCACTGCAATCCACACAAAATTCTTCAACTTCTATCCAATCTAACACACAAGTTTCCTTAGTTGTGATCAATATCAGAACAAGGGGTGAACAAAATGAATATGGGATATGTGAGGGGATTATAATTAGAGGAAAATGAGATCATGAGGGAGAAAACAAACATTTATTTATCATGAGATTAATCAAGAAATCCATAACATATTTTGCAGTAAAAAAAATATGCATCGACCAACAATCAGATGATTGAGTAATAATTCCAGTGTATTTGTTTAATTTCACTGTCCATTAATATCCAACACGGTTTCATTACAAAACATAAGTACTTCACACAATTTTTAAGAGGTTATGTTCCTTTTATTCGTACATTATGTATGTTATGACAATCAATAACAACACTCAATCTGTATCCAATAACATCCACCATTTCCATACATTTCCCCAATCCACATCTATATTTGAAAGTAGTGTTTCCAAAAAATAATAATGAAGCCTCTACTTCTGTTAATAGGGCCAATCAATATATGTAATGATATTCATTTCCATACATATATATGCATTATAAAGATCAAAATAATCAAGAGCACACATGCCACGCTTGAAAGGCAATTGACTATAGCCAACAGACATTATTTAGACACAGGCTATGTAGGAGCAAATTTCTGAAACCATGTAACCATGCCACTGTAAAACAAGTATCTCAGTGCGACTTAAAACTGAGCCAAACATCCCACACAACTGTCATCTACAGTGATCAACTTGCAAAAAGACAACGCACTTAGAATTCAGGGGGTATTATTGGACATACAAAACAAGTCATCCATATTATACACGGTGCACAACTGAGAGAATTTCACAGTGTAATAATTCCCATAACCACACAACAATATATTAACACGATATAAACCAAAAACCTCATTCTGAGCTATTTTTTAAGTCGCATGTGATTTACCAAGCCGTGCACATTCAATTGTATTCTCCCAACGACAAAATATGTTGTGGAAATATCCAATCCAATCTTCTAATTCTCAAAAAAAAAATCATCTACAGGACGTGACATTTGTGAACAACACCAAACCCCTATGACCAATGCCAACCATTATCCAAACATCATAAGCACCACTCTAACGGCTATATAATAAACAACAATTCGTCACTATGGTAAGGGAAAATAGTCGACCAAATAAGCGTGATAATGGTGTATAGTCACGAACAAAAAAGAATCGATAGAGGCCCTTTCATAACAAAAAAAAATGATTTTTGACAACAGGATACACCTATGAACCTTTTAGAAGTGCAATTGGAAATGTGGGGCTCATTCCATTTGCACAGAGGTATTGGCCAAAATCCATACTAACACGACTGCTATACAAATAACGGGTGAGCCCGCATTCGAAGTAACATGCCACAATAATCTTAGCATGCTCGACAGACTTCTTATGCATCTCTAGTTTGGAGGGTTTAAGGGTTTTCACAGTAGCCATCACAGGAGGGAGGGGGCACCAACTATGGTGGAACTTTGGGGCTAAAGGCATGTGCTCAAGGAGGACCACGATGCTCGTGAACAGGAGGAATTTCCTTGGCAGATTTGAACATGGTTCTAATTAAACCCAGGAACCGTGAAGACAATCATCCAGACATCATTTTAAAGAAAAACCCTTGAAAAAATGTTGTGGTAACAAAACTATCACCCAGGAAGACCACCAACTCTGATAAAATCACAACAATTTTACGCAGAACCATCGATTTTCCATTCAAATCCGAAACAACACAGTTGCAACACTCAGGACAACACAAACCCATACAACTGAGACAAAAACATTTCATAACCAGAGTGAAGTCAAGAATGGCCAAAAGAGATATACATGTCAATCGAAAACCATAAGACGAGAAGTGGTCGACTGGTTTCACCCTGCTGAAAATCCAGAGCGTGAGCACAACAGCCAGATCAAACAATAGTTCGATGAGGGTGGGGGTCAACGGGAAGGGTAAAGGTGACGTGCAGTAAATGCATGTCACCTCCACCCATATCACATTTACTCCATAGTAAATGTCAACAAGCCTTAATTAACACCATGAATCAACCAATGCATCAATAATATCAACTCATTAAACCATAGCATAATCCAAGTTCCACACTCAACCCTTTGTGTTGTTACCTTGCAACATGTGCCACCCATGCTATAATTCAAATGAATCGCTTGACCACTATACAACAGAATCATCAGCAATAGAACAACCACCATAAAAAAATTGCAAAGCCATTACTTCCATAAGCCACCAAGGTTTATAACATTTGCACATCAGCTACCGATTGCATCAATCAGCGCATAAGCCATGTATTATCACTTGCCAATAATGCACCACCAAAACTTCCAAGATATGCATGTCAAAATTAACATTTTTTTTTAAATGCCATTTTCTTGTTAGTTAGGACTTAACCACTATCAACAAGTACTTCATTTATACAGTATCGCAAAGCTAATTTTTTTTTCCCTTTTTTTTCTTAGATACATTTTTTACCTTTCCTCAAAATGCCCTTCTGCAATTTTTACTAATATTTTTGTTGTACAGGTGCAAGAATAACAAATGTCATAAATGAATAGCAGGTTGTAGTATCATGAAGGAACGACATCTCAAAGATTAACTGATATCAATGAAAACCATATTTTCAACAACCAAGTAAAACTTCGTAGCACATCATCATAACATTGAAAATGATCAGACCTTATTTTCAAAAGCTCAAGGGGGTACCACCTACTAGCATTATTTAGTATTATATAATAATAGGATTTAGCAACACTTTGCTGGATAAATTACGTTGACGTTTTCAATCGTCAACAAGGTGGAATTCCATGTGGTTCCTCATGGTTAAGGAGATATTCCTTTGTGAAGTTGGAAGCCCCAAAGAATGGTTAAGAATCCCCTATTTGGTTACAAGTGAATTAATTAAAGGGTAAAGTTGTTATACCAAGAAAGTACAGGTTGACCCTAAAGTGAGGAAAAGGTGTTGGTTGAAAAATTATAAATACACATCATGAGACAATCATTTAATACATACACATACATTCATTGAATATCTATATTATGAGAATATTTTGGTCTATTGGAAAATGTGAGTTCGAGTCTGAGGCAACAAAGAAAGTGTGAAGGAAGAGTGAAAGTTTTGGAGTTGTAGAGAGCTAGGGTTTTTATATAACCATAATTAAGTAGGCCCTTGTGGGTCTACTTGAGGGTGTCATGAGAGCCACCCCCGTGGGTTGTCTAGGGATCGTCACTGGAGGCCCCACTACACATGAATTCTTAGTTCTGAGAGGCTAAGTCATATTTGGGGAATATGCTAGTGCTATGTTGTTGAGGACTGAGGAAAGGTTACAGGTCAGTATTATAGAGTATTAGGTCAGCTCTAGGATCATAGGTATGTTTTAAGGGTTATGCTTATGTTGTTATGGAACATGCTTATTGGTGATGATACATGATATGGTACACCTTGGTGATGACATGATACCTTATTAGAAGTACACTCTTGACTATCTTAATATTTGGTTTGGTATGGTTATGGTACATTGCTAGAGACATATCTTTATGATGTTGGTATATGGTTGAGATACACACTTGGTATATTCTATCATATGTATGAGATACATATATTGATGATATTGGTACTTGGTTGAGGTACACCATTGATAGTACTTTATTGGTACATATTATGGTATATGGTCTATGGGTGATTGGAATGTTGTTTGAGGTATATTGTTTATGATATGGTGCATGGTTAGAGGCATATGTTGGTGATCTTGGTACATGCTTGAGTACTTTGTTGAGGAAGTTCATTTTTGATATCTTATGGTACATGGTGCATGAGATGATCGAGACATATCATGAGTGATATCGTACATGGTTGATGCATGACTTGGTACATATTTGGTGCATGGTTGATGCATGGTTTTTTATAGGTGTTGGTGCATTGTTGATGCACAATTTAGTACAAGTTTTGGTGTGTGGTTGATGAACGTAAATTATAGTGTATTGTGTATTTGATGTGGTGTTTTTGATGTGATGTTGCTTATGTTTATATGCTCATGATATATTGAATGCAATCATAGATGATACATTGATGATCTATTGTTGATAAAGTTTAAGTTTACATATTTTGGTTAAAAGTGGTAAAAGTGATCATATTGATTCAACCACCCCTCTTAGTATTCCAATATTTGGAAGGATCCATATTGGTCCTATTCTCTTCTGGTACATGTATATATGGTGTACAACCAAAAATGCGTAATTGGATCACTTATAAATTCACACTAGTGAATTCCTCTTCTTGTGTCTTGTCCTCCAAGATTGTATGAGGTCTCCCATCCTATGCTAGAACATGTAGTCCTTTAAGAAACAATGATGAGGTTGGATTACTGAGAGGGGGGGTGAATCAGTAATAGAGGAATTTAATATCAATAATGCAAGTGTTATATCAAGTGTAGCATTATCATCAATGTAATGCAAGTGTTATATCAATGTAGCATTATCATCCAATAATTGTAGAGTAAATAAACAATGAACAAATGAACAATCATACACATACACAGTACACCAATGTTTTTATGTGGAAACCCAAAGAGGGAAAAAAACACAGAATGTTTTTTCTTATATGTCTTGAAGAATTACATTCATTGGAAGCACCAAATTCCTTTTTTTTCCAGCTGCAACTGGAAGGAGGCTCCAAACCCTTAGTTTCTCAGGATACAACCTAAGGGAAGCTCCAAATCCCCAATTCTATGGCTACAAACAGAAGGAGGCTACAACCCCCTAAGTTATCCATATACAATCAGAAGGTGGCTACAACCACCTGTACTTGCCTCGTCCAACCGCACAGAAATATAAATTCCAAATGTAGATAGCCTGTCACTATCACTGAATCAACCACTCCCACTGTCAACTTGTCACTATCAACCTGTACCATTAACCTGTAACAACCTATACCAATAACCTAAACCAACATGTACCATGGATCATCCATGCATCAACTGCACATAAACTATGACTCATCAAGATGTACCAACATCATCAACTATACACCTTATGTATGTGCCAACTCATCATCTACTTGTCTCAACCATGTACCCAACATGTACCTCAACCATATACCAAAGAATTACACCAATATAACCATCAAGAATTCATCACTCTATCCATAAACCAAATACCATAAACCCTTACATAAAACCATGTTCCACAACCTCACTGTTATGTAGCCTCAAGATAAACCAACAACTTCAACAACACATCATAACCAAAAGACCAATACCCATATGCCAAATACCAATTGTATCCCTCAACAAATATGATCTATGCAACAATACTAAACATCCAATACCATCTCAAGAGTTAAAACCTAGCTCAAAAAACATACCTCAAACAAGATGTGCCATATCTCTCATAAATAGACCCCAACCATGTTGTTGTTGGAATTTTTCTGCCGCACTTTTTCTGCTACGATTTTTCTATCGCACTTTTTCTACCGTGATTTTTATGCCACACATTTTTTGCCATGATTTTTCTGTTGCACTTTTTCTGCTGTGATTTTTCTCCCGCACTTTTTAAGACGCGATTTTTCTGCTGCACTTTTCTCTATCAATAATACTTGCCCAAATAACCTTTCACAAAATAGATATTCAATAGGTTCAAGTGTGATCAAATGAGAGAACCTTGTCCCTTATTTATAATTTCATGTAGCATCCCACTGTCCTTATTTTAGGGATTTCTCCATTAACTTTATTATTTAAATAATTTATTTTGCAAACACTTTGACTACTTTGACCTTTTGGGGCTTTTATATGACTCATGAGGGTTCTCCAATTTCACATGGCCATAACTCTCTAACCGTGAGGAGTTATGTGACGTTCAACATACCACCGGAAATGGCATGACATGTACTATCCATCTAGAATAGTATTACCTACAAATATATCAAAACTCATACCATTATCCATCAAACAAAATTGGGTCCATTACCCAAACCTTTGTGCTACCAGAATTTATTCAAGGGTTGACATCAATGATAACCAACCCAAGTAATCAACAGATGAAACCCTCTAATTGTTGGTCCTTGACTTCAAAATTTGATCTACTATTGTAAACCCTTGAGGATCTCAATCAGAGATATGATCTAATACCATGTAAAAATTTAAACCCTAAGTAAATTACTTCCTTATGATATCAAGAAAAAAATTGCTTACTTAATTTTTAAATAGAAAATTCAAACCATAGACTAATTACACACTGACTGAAATTAACTAGAAATCAAACAACATAAGAAAAATAAATTCCCAAGCACTAGAATTTTTTTTACTACCCTTCAAATCATCTTTTCATTAAATTACTCCAAGATTACAAGGGCTCCTGTACTCGGAAAATATCCCCCTAAGAAAAGACTTAAATTATAGCAAAACTTGGTTGTCCCAACCCTGCCAAAAAATCAGTTGAAGAAACCCTCTATGCAACTACCCAATCTATTGTATGGCCAAAAATTGTATGACCTCTACCTCCCTACTAGATAGTATGGCCTTCATGAATTTCTAGTTGTTGGGTTGTTCTTCCACTTGCTTCTACTGCTTGTTCTCTCCTCCTTCAGACTGAGAAAAATTCCTTGTTTTCTCTCTTTGTGTCTCAGTTCACTATGACTCACTTTGTTCTTCACTATATATTCTTGTTGGTCTTCAAATATACTAGATTTGTCTGTTGGTCACTCAGATTTTCACTAGATCTTCCCGTTGGACCTCAAATATGCTATATATGTCTCTTGAACACTTATATATGCACTAGATCTGCATACTAGTCCTCGTATATACTAGATATGTATGTTGTTCATCATATATGTGTTAGATATACCTTTTGGACCTCAAATCTACTAGATTTGTCTGATGGTCACTTAGATATGTACTAGATCTTCATGTTGGTCCTTAGATCTACTAGATTTTTCTACTAGTCACTCAGATATGCACTACATCTTCCTATTGGTCCTTAGATATACTAGATTTTTTTGATGGTCACTCATCTATGCACTAGATATTCCTTTTAGACTTCAAATTTGCTAGATCTATCTTTTGGTCACTCAGATTTGCACTAGATCTTCCTATTGGACCTGAGATCTACTAGAAGGAGAAAATGGCTCCCCCTCCTATGCTTTGAATATGCTCAAATGATATCTCTCTCATCTCTTGAGTCTTCTTGGTTTGAAAAATTTTGTCTTCTCCTTTCACTTTGTCTTTCTTTTATAACTTTGAATTGATGACCAAGTCTCCATAACCCTAATATCTTAATGAGATTGATGGTTGATATTAAATCCCAATCGACGGTTGAGATTATATCTAAATCACTAATGTAAATACTTTACATTTTATTAGACATTAATCAACTCAATATAAAAGTCTATTCACTTTAATAATTAAATTTAATTAAAGTGAACTAAAAAGATAAGAAAGTTACTTTCTGGATGACTTCCACATGTCCGAGACTAGACTTGTGTGGAAGTTATTTTCTGATGCTACAAAAAACAACGATTCTCCTATTATTTAAGGAGTATTTTTTAACTTATCTCTTTAATCTCTTTGGGAATTGTGCTCCACACTCGCACATTACAGTGCATGTTGTACGTACTCTAGTTTATTACATTATTTTAGGGATTTTGTACATAATATGTAGTTCCTTGATGGAAAGGGAGGCATCTAGGTAGATTACAAAATTGCATCTATATATATAATGAAAACAAAATAAAAATTGAAATATTAAGAAACCAATAATGGCTCACTCATGTTTAAAACTTTGATAATCCTAGTCCAAATTGCTTTGATCCAAATATTTGTTTTCTTATTATTATTCTTCACCACTCTCTTGTTATTCTAAGGGAATACCTATTAATGAGTCATCTTTTATACAGAGGCATTACCATTGCAACCAATTAATGTGATTTGTAATTATCTATAAATTTATATCCATTTATCTCTGGAATAAGGAAGATCCCTTTGTTGGTTTGGTTGAAAATATACTCCAATCCATTATGGAATGTGGCTTGATATATTTTTCTTGCAAAACCCCCTGCCACAAACTAGATTTTTCTATAAGCCTCTTCATTGATTTTTCTTCTAATGTATTGGAATATATCAATATCATTTAAACCCCAACCCCCATATGTTGTTGGTTGGCACATAATAGACCATTTCATGAAACGGATTGCATTAATTTATTTTTTTTCTGACCATAAGAGTATTATAGAAAGTTTAGTAATATATTATGAACAAATTTTGTAAATACTGGAAAGATAACACCAAGATACTAAAATAGCCTCAACCATATATTTGATCAAAATAAGTTGACCTCGCACAAAAATCCATCTTTGGATCCACCTATAAAACCTTATCCTTATCTTTTCCACCAACCACTCACAATATTTCTTATTATAATAATAAATTTTCCATTAAAATCACAAGTATATAAGATAATCCTCAAATGAATTGATCAAATAGAGTAAGAGAGAAAATATGACCTCTCTTTTGACTCATGGTATTAGGTAGAAACTTAGACTATATCATTTTTTGTTAATTAACAATCTATTATTTAAGAATAACTATTTAAGGATTATACCAATGATTTTTTTCTTTATTATTGTTGTATTACTAAGAGGGGGGTGAATCATTAATAGATATTTTTAATCCTTTTAACCATAGTATGTAAGTGTTATTTATATTCTTTATCAATATACCATTATCCTTTTAACTAGAGTAAATAAACCATGAACAGTGAACAATCATACACATACACACTACACCATTATTTTTATGTGGAAACCCAATGCAGAAGAAAACCACAAAAAAAAAAATTCTTATATGTCTTTAATAATTACATTCACTAGAAGCACTAACATCCTTCGTTCTCCAGCTGCAAATGGAAGTAGGCTCGGATCCCCTGTATTTTTAGGCTACAACCTAAGGGAAGCTCCAACTCCCCAATTCTCTGGCTACAACCAAAAGGAAGCTACAAACCCCTATGTTCTCCTAATACAACTAGAAGGTGGCTACAACCACCTATCCTTTCCTCACCCTATCGCCCTGAAACATAAGTGTCAAGTTATGAAACTATTGCCACAATTTCACTATGAGATATACCATTGTAAACCTATACCAAACTATACCAACAACATGTAACCAACCTATGCCACTAGCCTGTAACCAACCTATACATGTACTCAACCTTTACCAACAAAACCCAACAGGTACAAGACATGTATATACTAGAGCTCGCATATGTACGTGCCATGTCTATACTACAGTGAGCGTATGTAAACAACATGTCTATACTATACCCTGCATACACCTTCATTAAGCTAGGGTTTTCGCCTTTCATAAAACTTTAAACACTTTGTTTCCTCTGTCACATCAACCTGCAACCTATCATTCTGTCTTATTTGTAGTTGTTCCCTGTGCATCCATCATATTATGCATCCCTTAACCAAGTGCATCTACGTCTCTCTAGTCATGTTCCATACATGTGTGTACAATCAAGAACAAGTGTAATAATCCTCACATAGAATAGACATCAAAGCCTTACTGATATGCAGCCTCACACAATACAAACATCTTAATAACCACTTCACAACCCAAACCCTCAACCATGTACCAAGAAATACAAACTATGTCTCAACACTTGAACCAATGAATAATAACAACATACCAGTGCTATATTTCTATAGATCTAGCTCATACCATAGATTCCATACAACCAACACCCTCTCTAGGGAAAAACCTCAAAATCCCATAATCATATCTCATGAAGACAACAATATCCAACTACACATAAGAATATGGCATACCTTTTGAATCTTTAGATAGATATGTTGTACTTGATCATTGTAGACCTTCCTCGGAGCTTAATTTCAGTCTCTGAGAACTTAGAACCCGGAAAAATCAATATTTCATGGATTTTCCCACATGTACATGCCCTGTTATACTTCCATCTCGCATACATACACACCATTTTCCACTACATCCCGTGTGCACCTCAAAAACTAGGGGTTTTTCAATATTTCTGCAATTTCGAAACTTTCATCATCAACTCTTCATTCTACCTCAGTCTTGCATAACTTGAGATGTATCAATGAGTACCTACAATAAACCTTAAACAATAATAGATATTCAATGTTCTCAATAGGTGCTAATAGGAGAGCCTTTCTCTCTTATTTATGCTTCCATGTAGCTTCCTCAAGGGGTTAACTTCTAACCAACTTAACCCAATTTCGTTCTTTTGGGACTAACACACTTCTAATCACTTGTCTACTTGTAACCACTTTATCCACAAATAGTAAACTCTCCACTTCAAGATGCAGCTAATTTATTTTTAATTATTTCCTTATTGCAATAACTTAATCCATTATTAACTCCTTGTTTCACCCACTTGACTAGTCAACTTCTTCTAGGAGCTTCTAGAATAATTTGACTTCTTTGACCTTCTAGATAACTCATGAGGGTTCTCCAACTTCACAAGGCATTAACTCTCTAACCATGAGGCTTTATGTGACGTTCCACATATAATCGGAAATGACATGACATGTACTATCCATCTAGAATAGTCTTACCTGAAAATATACTAACCTTCATACCATTATACATAAAACAAACTTAATTCCCATAACCATATTGTTAGGGCTACCCTAATTTTCTACTGGAATTGCTTCAATGGTTGACATCAATGACAACCTACCCGATTAATCAAAAATTGCCTAAGACAAATACTAATATTAAAATTTCATTTGCAAACAAAATATGAGAAATATAGAGTTCACCCACAACCTTGATTCCTTCCAGTGGTTCATTTTCCTTATGGAAATATTTTCTCAAATTATGTTTTACCAATAGGAACAACAATGGAGACATGAGACACCCCTGCCTAATCCCTCAAGATGGTTTAGAAACAACAAATTGTATCCACTAGTTAGCACATATAATAACACAAAAGAGTAAGAATTTGTAATCTAGTAAATAAAATGAGGATGAAGTCTTATATCTATAAGAATTGGTTTGATATACAACCAATTGACCCTTTAAAAATCTGTAAATAAGTATAACTTAATGGAAAATGATCAATAATATTGTCTAAAGTCAAAATTCTCCTAGGCAACACCAACAACATCATGAATCTTCCTACCTATTAGTCCCTAAAGTTGCACTTGACTGTGAGAGGGAAAGCTAGGGAATCATCGATTTATTGAAAAGTGTTTTGAAGGTTTTTATGGTTTTGTTTTTTTAATAAGGTGGTTGAAAATTGGCTCAAGGTTATAACATAACATTAAAATCAAAATAAGAACATAATATATCCCATTTATTGGTTAAAAGGCAGTCACATAGATAGATTAGACCAATAAGAAAAAGAGAGGATGAAGATTTCAATTTGCCAACTTCAAATAAATTCGTGTTTCAGAATATCATAAAGAAACAAGACCATCATCTTGAAATCAAAACTTGAAAATAATTTCCACAACAAATTATTTACTATATTAATTAACAATCAAGAAATAGATGCATTGCAATCTGAGTAATGAACTCAAGCATGAAGAAAGAAAAACATAGTAGAAAAGAGAGTCTAACCATCCATATGCCTTTGCTATTAAGTGTCAAAATGGAACATAAAGTCTTACAAGGATTCACAAAACAAGTCTTCTAGATGTCCAATTTTTCAACCTGAACAGAGTCTTTCATCTGCCTACTTAAACTTTCCAAAATACCTCATATCCTAACTTCTAGCATGTTATTAATGACTAGATTTGATTAGCATCCATCTAAATAGGGAGGTTAGCTCGAAAAGAGCATCTACATTCCAAAAATAGATATAGCTCAATAGATTAATTTCAGATGTTCTCTTTAAAATACATTCAATCCTATAAAACAGGAATTAGTTCCATCTACTCATGCATTTTGAGACATTTTCCTTTCACAAGTCAAACAAGTAAATCTTTCATTGTTCCCTGGTAAACAACAAAATTGAAAATGTGAAAAATTCTACATAAAACCTTTAGGGTATGATGACAGCAGTATATTTGGCAGTTTTTTGTTTGAGCTTTGTGGTAAGTATGATGTTATGCCAATAAAGTTTGAAATTCACTTCTCTGAGTTCTTTGAGAAATGCTCTTTGCTCTCTTTTGTTCTTCTTGAAACCCTGAATATTTTCTTTCTGCCTAGCACTCCATTGTTCAACATGAGTGTTAAGCCCTAATATTGGCTCATTAACCCTTAATTGGGGCATATCATATTAGTAATGTTATTTTATTTATGTCGGCTTTAGGCCATTAGTTGTAATTATACCTCCTAGTCTCCTATATATACCAAGGAGATATTTTCATTTTGAATCATCTTGTACTTGAACATTTAGGTGGGGTAAAAGGAGGTTTCCCCCTCGAAGAGGATTATTATCTGAAATTATCTCTTTTTCAAGGCATTGAGTACTTTTCCTGAGGTTTTTCTATGCTATATTGATGTTTGGTTCTTAACATATGGTATCAGAGCTCAAGGTCTTGGGGTTTCGCTGCTACATCTGAGACACCGTGGAATTTTCACTATAACTTTTTTTCTACAATGTTTCAGAAGGAACGGATTGGATGATATTTAGTAGCCGGATCAAGGTACGTTGGGTTCAAAATGCAGCTCCTGAGGCCTTATACTTTCGGAGATACATCCTGTACAAGATAGGGTTCTGGAATCATCCTGAAATGATTCATTGCGGAAATTTCTCTATAAAAGATTTTATGTAATGTTTCAGACCCTGAAATCTGGAGGACATTTACAGAAATTAGTAAGGAATTTTTGGTAAAATGTTCAGCTTCTGCGTCATCTTAAATTTGTAGATACAACTTGTGTAAGATAGGGTATCTGACTAGTCCTATTGACTAGTCTCAAGAAGGTGTTCTAGGTAAAAAAATCATAAATTCTTTCTAGAGTATCCAAATTGAGTGGGACGGGTTTCATTGGATCATGAACAGTCCTTAGTATTTTGGGTGCGAGTTTCAGCATTTGATATCAATTATTTTGTGTGGGGCATGCTATACAAGTGAGATCTCCTGGAAAGGCCAAAAATCGGCAAGTTGTGAGGAAGTTACCGTAAATTCCACTTGGCACATCAAATTTTGATCAGACTTGTGGAATTGCAGAGAAGAAATATCAGAGAACTACCTAAAATAAAGTTTCATACCCAGAAGGGCTGAAACGTGGGAGATAGAACAGAATAAATATTGTCTAGCAGAACCGCCTCAAAATCAAGATTCAAAAGTGATACTTGGCCAACATGCCACCGAAAAAGGGACCTTCTACACAAAATAAGCCTCCAGAAAATCCTAATTGGACTCTTGATGAAGGTGAAGAAATGCGTAGGGACATAAATGAACTACAAAAGAAGATGGATTCAATGGAAGCTAAGTTGAT
>ML782053.1:125259-170048 GCA_009831015.1 Picea engelmannii
GAGTATCCTTACTCAGAGGGTTTATGTGACAAGCCTGCATGTGACTTTGTCAAGAATTTCCCACCTTGTCCGAAGGATAATCCTAAGTTTCCTGGCATTGAACTACCTCAAGGAACCCTCGGTGAACCATCGAAAACCCCTGGAACCCCGTGCGATCAGTGTGGGATATGGTTGGAGAGATATTACACCGATGTGCTGACGTTGCAAATAAGAATCCGTGATTTATAAAATCAAGTGGCTAAGCTCACTGGTCATGAGGCGAAGGTGAAACCCTCTGACAAGAAGCAACGAACCACTGGCTCAATTCTGTTCAAGAATGTCGAATCAGCCACGGCAATTGTCAATTCGAAAATGGCATAATCTCAGCAGTCTAGCTGGTATAACCCTCGCTCATTTATATGGCTCATTCATGTACTTTATGTGCATTATTGACCTGTTCGGTTACATAAACAAGCACTGATGTGTATGATTTGTTTTGATAAATCGAATTTGTTTAAAGTTTTAGTTGGATTTGGTTTTGATTTTAGTAATCATATTTTGGATTCGATTGTTTTAAATTAGTTACAATTGAAGGCTCTGTTGTATCTATTATAGGCAAACTGTTTTGCATTTCAACATTTTGAAACACGATCTATATGGTAATTCGAATTGGTTATGATACACACCTACAGTGGTTATCTTCTACTTGCATGGAACTTTGACCAGTCTGGATATGATTTGGATTTTGTTTAAAAAAGGGGTTTTGTTTTATATTGAGAATTGATGCAAATCGTAACGATAACCCGACTTTTAGCCAGTCAAATCGTAAGGCAAATCGACCCTGTTCTGTTGTAATGGAAGTGTATTTTTAGTCATGAATGAATGTGTAAAACAAAATGACATGCCCAGAACAAAAATTCATCTATAATTGACTTAAACCCAATCTTGTTTGATTGTTGTTCAGGTTACGGTGATCAATGTTGTTCGATTTTGATTGTGTCATACCCAGCAATTGAAATCGATGATGATTTTTGGTTAATACTGTTACACATGTTTTTTTTATATGTATATCATAACATCTTTCACTTATTTGGTCAAATCAGAATGAATATCGTGCTTCATTTCTACAGCCTTCTTGTCGTTATTGTTGATTGAAATGATATCTATATTGCTACAGCTGTGACGTATATTTTGTGTTCAAATCATATCGATTATAGTTAGGTTGTGGCAAATCTTATCTGATATGGTTACTATCTTGTTTGATTATAGTTATTGATTATGATTATATCGTATCTCATTCGACTTGATTCAATGTCCAATTTCATTTAATTCAAAACATACTTGTCAAAGTTTGACCTTACTTTATGGTAACTAAAGACAGAGCGTTCTTTACTCTGTTTCAATTGAATTTATTTTGATATGATTTGACTTAAATGATAATTTCAATTGGATTATTAGTAATTCGTTTTGAGGATTATTAAAAGATGATTCGATTTTATTTTATTTGATTGAGATCTGGTCATGTTAACTATTCTTGACTAGCTACAGAATCAGATGATTCTGTAGCTAAGTCTGTGGAGTCAAATTTTTATTGTTTTCTTAATAAAATACTCTTCTAACTTGATCTTTGTGTTCTATTGTAGGCAAATTCGAATTGGCAATAGATATGATGATCAGATAGGGGATGATCTACAGATTTTACTTGCTTTTTATTTCCTTAGTTTAGGAGATTTTGGGATTTTTCCCCAGATTATGTAAGACAATTTGCTATTATTCACAAGGATGTTTTACCTTGTGAGAAACCTATATAAACCTATGGTTTTTGTAATAATGATCATCCTCGGTGGTGGGAGAACAAGGATATGTAATTCTGATTCAAACTGGAGCAGAATTGATGTTTTGTCATAGCTTTTGCTTTTCAATATATCAACACTTTGTTTCAAGTTTTGTATATCATTTTGTTTATGGTTTAGTATTACTTTGCTATCTAAATCAAATGCAAATGATATAATTTCTTTACTGTTATACATATCTTGTTGCTTCCAAAGAGATAAAGGACATAACAATTATTGATTCATTTTTTGAATGATAGCTTTGTCTTCTTCATAGATTGAATTGTTATATAAGTTTTCTACATAATAGGTTTCCCTTATTGCAGAGATTTATCATCAGAAGATTGTTATGATTTTCTTTTATGTCTTGTTTGTCCTGTAAAACACTTCAAGGAGCAGCATAGTTGATCGTTTCCGAGAATATTAAGGACTAAATGGTGTGAATTTCTTCCTCCAACCAGCTTAAAGAAGTCATCATACACAGGGCAGACTTGGAGCGTTTCCAGGTCAATTAGTATTTTATTTACTGTTTATGTTAAGTAGTTTAATATAAAATATAGCTTAGTTAGATTTATATTACATTGTTTAATTTCGGTAATATATATTAGATTGTTTAATTTCAGTAGTTTGTATTTCCTTTTCATAAAATACAAAAATCAAAAAAAAAAAAAAGATTCATGGTTGTCTCAGGGCAGAGAACATATGATTTTTGCAGGTTTTAATCAAATCTGTAGGTTGTCCATAGTGTACATTTGTGAATAAGGAATATTGTAGTTGATAATTAGATAGTTGATTTGAGTTATTATAATCATAATTAGTATCTTGTATATATAATAGTTAGTAGTTTATAGTTAGATTAGTGTAGTTAGTTTAGTTTGCTTTATTAGTTTCTAGTTTCCTTTAGTATAGTTAGATTTCTTAGCTCAGATCATTCCTCTCTGGTTTTCATAGGAGACCTTAGAGCGGCCAACGGAGCCGTTAAACTCGTCAGGGTGGTCCATTCCAAACAGCTTGGGTTATTTAGACAACCCCGGACCAGTTCCACTCTCCCAGTTGACGGACGGTCAATTTCGCCCGTCAACATGGTGTCAAATTCAAGTTTATATGACATAATAATAACCTTCTTGGTATGATAAATGAAGACAATCCTAGCTCCAGAACGTTCTTTAGAACATGCCCCATCTAAATACATTTTCCAAACAAAATTATCAGCATTGTCTCCAACTGCAGTTGTTGTCTTCCTAACTGATACTTCTACCATTTGATCACCTATATGAAAAATAGAAGAACTAAGATCATCCTCTACATCATATATTGGATGATTAGTGGGGTTTTCATGATCACTTACCAGATAAGCCAGTATCACTTCCCTATATAATCTTCATTGTTCACCAAAAACAGTTATGGTGGCATAACTAAGGTCCATCTGTAAAGTACCACCTACCTTCTTGGCCCAAGATCTTGAAATAAGCATTCCAAATTTTCGTGGTATGTCAGCCACAATAACATCTAATACCATGATTTTCATAGGTAATTGGGAAAGAGTAACAACCACATCTTTCATAACTCCAAGGAATTTGACTTTCCTGGAGTCAAAAGAATATATATCATGGTATGGTTTAGTAATATCCAACCCTAATTCTTACATCACCACCTTAGGAATGACATTATGCGAGGCACCATAATCCATTAGGTAGTTATGCAATATCTTTTCATGGAAATTTAGTAAAATGAAGAATGGAGGAGAGGCATCGGTTTTGTCTTCAATATGTGGTCCAATAGTTACAGCAGGGTTTTCATCTTCTAAATTGATTGTATCTGAAAAGGTAACCTGAGTTGGAGATTGTAGAGCCTTGATGACAGTCTTCCTAAAGGGATATGTTTTCATGAGTTCTAGCAAAGGCACAAAAATCTTGATTTTAGTGATTTCATGTTCTAGACTGAAAGAAGAAACACTCTTTTCTAGTTCCTTTATATCTACAGTACTAACCTTGGCAGGCTACTTCAATGGTTGATCAACCTAAATCTTAGGACTTTCTTTAGTGGTTCCTGTTTTAACTGGAGTACTGGCCTTCTTTGTGGAAATATGTGTATCCACTTTAGGTGCATTTGAACCAGATCTGAGATTGTATTTCTTCCTTTTAAGTTCTTTTTGTACGATATCATCTGCATCCCCTTCCTCAAACTGGTTTGAAATCAAAGCATCTTCATAATCCTGTTGTGTCACATGCATAGGAGATGATTCAGAATCATTTATATGAAATGTAGGGTCATCTTCTATATCATCTTCATCCTTTTCCTCATCTACTACATTATTCTGGAAAGGAGGCAAAACCTTTTGGTCTTCTTGATTTTTTCTTTCCCTTGGTAAGATTTGAGGTGCATCGTTTGGCCTCCTAAATTGATTTTGATTTCTGTATCCACCCTCTTGTGCGGGTCTACTTAGTTATTTTTGTTCCATATTCAACCTTGCCATATCAGATGTCAGAGATTTCATCATCTTAACCATTTCATCCATCTTAGAATCAGATGTTGTATTAGAATATCAAGGAAACTCTTCTTTTTGTTTTTTTATGTCTCTATCACTCCTAGAATTCAATTTTTTTGTTGCTAATATGTTTGATTCTACCTCAATGGCATCATATTGCATCAGGTTGAGATTAGTATCCCTTCTTTCTCTAAGCAAAAAGAAAAATTCAGCATCGAAAGCATTAGAAAAAGTGATTCTAGCTGATGTCTCTGAAGGTTTAATTTCGTCTGGAATTTTAACATACATTTGGTTGAATATTTTGGTAAAATCAGGTATTGATTCACCTTGTTTCCTTTTTAAAGCACCAAATTTAGTGATGTAGTATAGAAAGTCTTTCTTGTCTTCCTAGTGTTTAATAAAGGCATCATCCAAGGCTAAAATATCAGTAATTGAATTAGGTGGCAAACTCTTGAACCACTTTCTTACTTCACCATCTAAACTCTGCACAAACAATCTCATTCACACATCTGCATGCTCTACATTGAAATTATCTGCAAAACTATAAAATGAACTCAAATTCTCTTCAACATTAACTCCTCCATCTCCATTAAATCTGGGCAAGTATCTCATATAATCATTTGGTGGAAAGGAAAACATGACTTGTGGGAGGATCAAAGGAGCATACCTTGCTGCAACAATTTCTTCCATTCTGTTTACAACCATATTTTCTATCTTTGGTGTTTTAGTTTTGGGAGTAAGCAAGATTGGTGATGTTGGAGGTGAAATTGTCCCTTGTGTATGAAAACTTAATTGTACTGTCACTGAGTCTTGATCTTTAGCAGATAGGGATTTCTCTTCTGGACTATGATCAGATGATGGGCCAAGAAATAGAGGATTCTCAAAAGAAAAATAATGTGATTTAAAATATTCCGAGGAGAGAGATCCAAGAGATGAAGAGGGTGTTTCTGATTCACTTTTAATATCTATTTTCTGACCTGTCAAAGTTTTAGTCATGGGCAAGGTGTTTGAATATTCATGTTTAATAAGTTTAGTAAGTAGCTTCCACTAATCTAGATTTAATTCTCAGATAATTGAAGGGAGTGAAACTATAGAAGTCTCAATAACAGGTTTGACTTCACTTTCAGGAATCACCTCCTCATCTTCTTAGGTTTTGGTGATTTCATAGGACTGTCCTTGAAAACTTTCTGAAGACAATTTTCCCTTTTAGAGAGAAAACTGTCTAGAAATATCCTTAGGTTTTTTTAGTAGCTTTTCAGAATCTGAAACTGCTGCAACAGGCTCAGGATCTGGATTTTTTCTGGTTACTGGTATCTTATTAGATGATGAAGAAGTTAGAGGAGTTTTAGGTCCTTTACCTTCTCTTTTAGGAGCCAAAATTACCACAAAGGAGTCACCAGGTGAATAATCACAGTCTTAAATAATGCCAAAAATCTTGTTCACCATCAAGATTTGAATCTAATATTGTTGTTTCCCTAGGGAAGATATCTTCATTTCTTCGTCCCTGGCAATGGTGCAAAAAGATATTAGTCCCTAAATTTTCACTTGACTATGAGAGGGAAAGCTATGGAATCATCAATTTATTGCAAAGTATTTTGAAGGTTTTTATGGTTTGGTTTTTTGAATAAGGTGGTTGAAATTGGCTCAAGATTATAACATAATATTAAAATCAAAATAAGAAAATAATATATCCCATTGACTGGTTAAAAGGTAGTCACATAGATAGATTAGACCAATAAGAAAAAGCGAGGATGAAGCTTTCAATTTGCAAACTTCACATAAATTCTTGTCTCGAAATATCATAAAGAAACAAGACCATCATCTTGAAATCAAAACTTGAAAATAATTTCCACGGCAAATTCTTTACTGTATTAATTAACAATCAAGAAACAGATGCATTGTAGTCTGAGTAATGAACTCAAGCATGAAGAAAGAAAAACAGAGTAGAAAAGAGAGTCTAACCATCCATATGCCTTTTCTATTAATTGTCAAAATGGAACATAAAGTCTTACAAGGATTCACAAAACAAGTCTTCTAGATCTCCAATTTTTTTACCTGAACAAAGTCTTTCATATGCCTACTTAAACTATCCAAAATATCTCATATCCTAACTTCTATCATGCTATTAATGACTAGATCTGATTAGCATCCATCTAAATAGGGAGGTTAGCTCGAAAAGAGCATCTACATTCCAAAAATAGATATAGATCAACATCTTAATTTCGGATGTTCTCTTTACAATACATTCAATCCTATAAAACAAGAATTAGTTCAATCTATTCATGCATTTTGAGACATTTTCCTTTCACAAGTCAAACTAGTAAATCTTTCCTTGTTCCCTAGTAAACAACAAAATTGAAAATGTGCAAAATTCTTCATAAAACCTTTAGGGTATGATGACAATAGTAGCTTTGGCAGTTTTTTGTTTGAGCTTTGTGGTAAGTACGATGTTATTCCAATAGAGTTTGAAATTCACTTCTCTGAGTTCTTTGAGCAATGCTCTTTGCTCTCTTTTCTTCTTCTTGAAACCCTGAATCGTTTCTCGTTGCCTGGCACTCCATTGTTCAACATGAGACTTCTCCTTTTTCAGTTGTTTCACTACCTTTCGAAGTTCTCTGATCTTTTCTTTGTCAGATCTGATCTTGACCTTAAATTCGGGGAACTCATCTACAAGTGTAGGCTCATTCAGATTTATGTTAGCTTTAGGCTCTCTCAATTTAATCTGGTACCTAGAAACCAATCCTGGGTTGTGCTCTTCATCTAAACTAGTTGAATCCATGGCTTCAGGCATGTATGATATGTGGTCTGAATCTAAAAGATGGATTTTTGTACTTTCAGGAACCCTACTTATACCTTCAGCAGATGCTTTATCTCATGACAATCTGGTAGTGGCTCTTGTTACAAGTCCTGCAGAGGATAGAATAACCTGCTTGTCTCTTTTTCCTAGTTATTTATGTAATGGGGGTTTGTTTTCCCTTTGTTTGACATATGTTTTGGATTCCTCAGAATGGTATTCTATAACTATGACATCTTCTTTTTTGATTGAGGGATCGAACATAGCTTTAAACCTCAGCCTGTATTTGTTGGTAATTCTAGTCGAATTCCTCCTAGGTATTTTAGACACAGGCACATATATCTTCCTCTGTCTTTTAACTACAACACCTCTCTTACTGGTTTCTGAAGCTTCATGCTTGGCTGAAGGCTTAACATCATAATATTCATCAGAATCTTATTCTATTTTTAAAACTACCTTGGAAAACATTTCGTTTTTTGTCTCCAATTTGGGTCTCTTACCTCTATTAGTCCTTGTTGCCTTGATAGTAGGCAACTCTTAATTAACATGCGTTTCATCAACTGGGGAACTTGGTTCCTGTGAAACAGATCTTTTCCCTTTACCCTTTTTCTGTTTGTTAGACTGTGGATCAGGGTTTAAAGATTGAATTATCCAACTCCAAGGTTTACGTATTTCCCTTAGAGCAGAAATGACTAGAGTCTTGATTAAGACTTGATGAAACAGGCTACTCTTTGCATTGGCAGGGTGTGAATGCACTCTTTTTGACATCTTTTCCAAGCTTTTGAGTAGAAAGTAAGGAAAATTTAAAGGATAATCTCCATTTAGATGCATTAACAACGTAATGTGGTAGATAAAAATCAATGTGAATCTGCCTTCGCAGGTGATATACTTGTGGATGATGATTAGAGAAGTGTGCCATTCTGGTCTAATCCAGTTGTGAGGGGCTCCCTTTCTCCAATTCGGATTTTTTTTATCTGGAAGTAA
The DNA here is from genome assembly GCA_009831015.1 of Picea engelmannii. NCBI lineage: Eukaryota > Viridiplantae > Streptophyta > Pinopsida > Pinales > Pinaceae > Picea > Picea engelmannii. Next base: position 133,337 of record ML782053.1, read on the forward strand.
GAATTGATTGAAAAACTCTGTGACTGCATGTTCCTTCTTCCACCATCGTTCTCCTCCAACCGCCAATCTGCAAGCTTTGGCAATTGTTTTCTTTATCACTAACATTAGCAACTTTCCAATCTCCACTTTGAAACCATCGAAGTTTTGTGGAAACGCCATGGAGACCTTTTCGTCATAACCTTGGAAGGTAGTGAGGAATTCGAACCAGCCAGCATCTCTAAATCTCTATGCCATCTGTGGATATGCTTAAAAAATCTCGGTGCCCTCAGGTTCCAATCTGACCACTTGCCTACTTCTCTTAGGCGCCATAAAAAACACGATGCTCTGACTAGCACTGCTCAGATTTTGAATTTACAACCTGCAATATATGTGTGTTTTCAAGGGAAACCTTGCAACATCACCCTTCTTCTATGCAATATCTATATATAAGGAATCTCAAAAAATAGTGAGTAGTAACACAACTAGACTTGACCATACTCAGTTCTAAATTGGATTAGAACTGGACACCTCACAACAAGCTCCACCTTGAAACAATTCATCTAAATAGATTGAGATAACCCACAAGGCTAGAGGAAATGTGTGTTTGTGTGTACAAAGAGAGAGAGAGAGAGAGAGAGAGAGAGAGAGAGAGAAAGAAGAATCGCAAATAGGTTGGATCCGATGGTGAGTAGCAAGGATTTTCTCATCATTAGGTAAGGTTCAATTCCTTTGAGGTGTTTTCTTAGAGCCATGGGGTCACCTTCAAGTAGTGGTAAAATGGGTGGTTGTACATACTTGAGGTAGTGGTTGAATGCTTGGTTGTACCTAGATGGATTATATTAAATGATCTTATAATCCATGCACGTGTAAGTGGACAAAATAACATCTCCATTTCCTCCAATTCTTTCTTGCGTAGTGGATTAGCTCAATCAATTCAAATGAACTATTTCAAGGTGGAGATCATCATGAAGTTTTTGTTTTCTATCCCAACCAATTCTTGATGGGTTACCAATGGATATTGTAGGTGATGGACCTCATAGATGATTTTAGGGGCTAAATTTCACAAATGGGCTAATTTTCCATGGTTTTTCCCCAAATTACATTCACCAACTTCCATTTTTTCTAAAAACAATTCACCCAAATTCCACATAATAAAATTATTTTACCTTAAAAATCACCAAAATTTTATAGAAACTATATAAAATCCTTATCAATTTGAATATTTTTAAAAAATTATCGCCAAACATTTTACATTTTTTGTATTAAGAACCAGTGAAATTAGCCCAGGTTTCTACATTTTAATCTAAACTTGCATCCTTAAAATTATCCCTGGTGATGGTTAAGCTACTTTCCATGTGAATATTTTGAGAAAGAGGGGAGGATTTTTTGAGGTAATCCTTGGAATTAAATTGTGTATGTGTGTGTGTGTAAGCTCAAGTGGTTGAGTTCTATGAATTGTAAATAAGAGGTCTTGATATGTTAATACTTGATGTCCCTATCAGTTTAGGAGTAATATAATCTACATCAACTATTTACCCTAGTTATAACTCATAAATGGCAGTGAAGTCTATAGGGGTTTCTCATGCATTATTACATGGAAAGAAATTGTGTGTGTGTAAGGTTATGTTGAGTTTTGTAGTGCTTAACAAAATCTACCAAAGGATCTATTCTTGTTATAGAACCTAAGATATCTAATGTAGATACTTTATAATTGATTTCACCCCCAACTATGATATCTACAACATCAAAGGTAAAATATGAACAAATAGCTTCCCAAAATTCCTTCGTATCAAATGAAGGAACGTGTATGTTTATAACTTCCATGGACTCATTAAGGATATGAGAAAACAAAATCACTAAGATAGTTCAATTGAAGTTATATCTTTTTCATGAATAAAAGTAGAGTTCTAATTGATAAACAAACCTCCTACATGTCCCTCTAAACTTAGTATACAATTCCCAACCAAGAAATAAATATTTAAAAAAAAATAAGATGGTGTTTCCATCTATTATAGTTTCTTGTATCATAAAAATATCTAGACAAAATTTAGAGATCAACCTTATAAAGGAGAATGTTTTTAGGGACCTTCCAACCCTCTTATTCTATAGGAGATACAATTGATTATTTCCCCTTCCTATGGTCTTTTGATGCTCTAAGTGCCCTAGTAATAGTAAATTGTCTTCTTATAACTTGAAGTTCTATGGCTTCCTATTATTTTTCCTTTGAGATATTTGACTTATTTCCATAATTGGTTGACTATGTAATGGGGGACGATACACCATCCCTCACTTTAAATATATTGGATATCCCTCTAATATCCCTATCAAAGAATATGTGGTTTAGTATCTCCTTGAAATCCCAAAGTGATCAAATCCTTATTATCATTAGATGCTCTAATTGGAATTCTATCTCATAAAGAAGTGGGGAATGAGTGATCTTTATTCTATAATGTTCAAGAGTAGAGATGTACGAGGAAAATTAAACATCAATATGTGTGTGTACATACATACATGCATACATTCATACATACATACATACATGTATGTATGTATGTAGAGAGAGAAGGGGCACAGGTGTCACCACCAACTATAATATTATTATTAATATGTGCAACATCGAAGGTATTGTCTAAATAAAGAGCTTCAAAAAATTCTTGTTTCCAAATGAAGGAGCATATATGTTGAAAAATTCCATGGAATCATTAAGGATATGAGAAAACAAAGTCACAAAGATAGTGGAATTGAAGTTATTTGTTTCTCATGAATAAAAGAAGAGTTCCAATATATACATAATCCTCATACATATCCCTCTAAACTTAGTACTCAAAATTCCCAACCAAGAGGGAAATATTTCAAAACGTTTAAGGCATAGTTTCATGTATCATAAACATATTAGTATAGAATTTAGAAATAAATACTCTAAAGGAGAATTTTTGGAGGGACCTCCAACCCTCTTATGTTTTAGGATATATTATTCATTATTTCCCCTATTGGACACACCGACCACACTGAGAGGGGGGGTGAATCAGTGTAGGGCTCTTTTTCAAACTTCCCTTCACAAAACATATTAGCTAGCAATAACCAATTACTCAGCACTCATTACTGTCATTTATAATCAGTTGTATGTGAAAATATATCAGCAACATATAAAAACAACACATATCATCAATAATTCATCACCACAAGGAACACAAAGAACACAAGATGTATGTACAATTTTGTTTTTATTACAGACTACAATCCATGGGTTATCAGCAAAAACTGAATAGAGTTACAATTACACAAGAGTACCAGCTCTACAATGCAAGACTCATCTTACGCAACTCAACACCAACTGATAAGAGGAATCAATCCTCAACATATACCAATATTTCAACAGGTACAATACATGTCAGTAGTGTAGCACACGTATGTACTACAACCTGTGTATGCCTTAGGGTTTTCTCTCTATGAAAAACTCATATCCTTTGTAGCCTTCAGTCACATCTACTTATGTCTTTCATTGTCCCATATGAACCATAACCAATCACAACACATATATTCTCTCCCACATCTTACTCATGTTCCTCAACCATATAATATGAATACTACTTAGTCATTTATAAGCAACCAGTATACTATGGCAATCATATCAGTACTGAATCATAAGAGTGTTGCTCACTCTATCAATCAACCAACATAACAATATCATAACAACCATACCAATAATGCCTTAAGCATTCACCATACAATAAGCAATAATATCCATCAAGACAACTATGTAACCATACTAGAGTTTCTATGGCAGATCTGAGCCCATGAAATGCAGATCTGGAACTTTCTTCAGACTTGAAGAACCTCACATCAAATTACACTCAAGTATCCATGACTTCATCCAATTGTACGTGCTCTACCTTCCTTCAACCCCTTGTTATGCTCTTCAAGCTATTCTCAAGAGATGATTTTCACAAGAGACCTTTGCTTCTTATTTATACTCTCCAAGTAGCTTCTTTAAAAGCATCTTCTAGGCCACTTTGTCCACATAGTAACCTATGTCCAACTTTTCCCAATTTGCCACTTTTCCATGTATCCAATAGCCACTTGGCCACTTAACCCATTTTCCTGATTTTAGGGTTAACCTTCTTATAACCACTTTCCATAATTAGAAAGTTCTCCATTTACTTTATTATTTAAATAATCATCCTTGACTTTGTCACTTCACTTTATTATTTAAATAATCCTCTTTGATTTTGTCACTTCACTTTAATATTTAAATAATCCTCTTTGACTTTGTCACTTTATTATTTAAATAATCCTCCTTGATTTTGTCACTTCACTTTATTATTTAAATAATCCTCTTTGATTTTGTCACTTCGCTTTATTATTTAAATAATCCATTTTTACTTTGTCACTTCACTTTATTATTTAAATAATGCTCTTTGATTTTGTCACTTCACTTTATTATTTAAATAATCCTCTTTGACTTTGTGAATTCACTTTATTATAAATAATCCTCTTTGATTTTGTCACTTCACTTTATTATTTAAAGAATCTCTTCTTTGCAAGCACTTTGACTTCTTTGACATTTTGGGGCTTCAAGCCAACATATGAGGGTCCTCCAACTTCGTAAGGTTGTAACTCTCAAACCGTGAGGATTTATGTGACATTACACATACCACCAAAAATGGCTTGACCAACACTATCCATCTAGGATAGTTTCACTTACAAATTCATTGATCTCCATCTCATTATTCCACAATTAATCATGGTTTCTCTAACCATACTACTAGGATAACTCAATCGCAAAGCGTCTTGCTGTGAGGGATTTCACCATAAGGGGACCACTTTGGAGTTTACCGCAAAGTGTCTTCCCACGAGGGCTTTCACCATAAGGGGACCACTTTGGAGTTCATCCATTTGTACAACCATGACCTTTGGAATTGACTACAAAGCATTTTCTCATGAGGGATTTCACCATAAGGGGACCACTTTGGAGTTCATCCATTTGTACAACCATGATAGGACAATAATGAGTCATCTTTACAACAATCCTACTATGCATCAAATGACAACACATTGATCCATCTTCATCTATGCATCTCATCATACGAATATGACTCCACTTGGCATCAATCCATTTACATAAAGGACAATACATGATCCATCAATCACTACATCAATATACTATGACAAGACATTGTTCCTTTGACATCAATCCTTTGATATCAATCCTTTGGCATCAATGACAACATAATCCAACAATCTCCCCTTTTGGCATTGATGGAAATACCAACATTGATGTCAACACCAATCATTGATGGCAACATGTAAGCAAGGCATTTCTCTACATCAATAGTCATATCAATTACATCAATGTGACTATCACTCCCCCTTTGACATCAATGGAAAAGGGTCATTCTCCCCTTGGGGTTTCTCCCCCTGCATGAACTCTCCTTGGGGTTACTCCCCCTGTCTGAATTCCTTTGATCTTCCTATGAATAATCTCTCCCCTTTTGAACAAGGGATATCACTATGATATAATGTTAACGAAATATAGTTCATGCTCCCCCTGTGACCATCGCTTCCCCTGGAGTTATGCCTATGTGTTATTTCTCCAAGTATAGGTCTCTTTTTCAAGTATTTATCTTTGCATCTGATAAATCTCTCCTCCTGGAATTATGGAAATAAGAATGAACCCCCCTATGGGTATGTCTCCCCCTATCTTCTCTGCAATATGAACAATATGCTACCACTGCAATATGCTTATTCTACAAATGCTACTGCTCAACTAGAACATAGATCAACTACTCTTTCTATGATGATCCTTGGACATGTCCATGCATATAAGATAGTCTTTCAACACTCAACCATATATCACCACCATACATACAACAATTATGTATGACAACATGTAATCATGAAAATCTGCAACAAACATGTCAAACCCTACGACACAGAGTTATACCCTCATACCATGATGCAACTCATATGCATAGCCCTTTCCCAAGGTTTTTACCACATATACACAGCCTACTACACATACATCTCGTGTATGTACACGACCTATTCATATGTCATCTTGTGTATGTATGCAACTATTACCATTGTAACCTGCGTATGCTTCTGAAGATGACAAACTTGAGATTCGCTTAAGGATTCCATTATGTTCTGATTGTTTAATTTTCTTCACCCACTTCTGAAGGTGTCCCAAATTTTCAGAACTTGAGCTCTAAGCTTCCATCTTTTCAAAAATGTCTTCCTTCCTAACTTCATGCCTTCTTCTAGTCATGCTATATGAAGTCCTCATCATGGAATGTTTTCTTGTGTTCCAACAATCCTGGGATTTGTGGCCAAATCCACTACAGTTGTAGCATCTCATGGTGTGACAATGAGCAACAATATGTCCTACTTGATTACATCTCCAACACCTTAGGTTTTTATTATATATTTCACTATCTTTCCTTGCATAATATATGCATTCCAAAGCTTTGTGACCATATTCATTACATGAGTAACATTGACCATGAAAATAATTTCCATACCTTTTCTTTGGTGTCCATCTTGACGATGTCTCTCTTCTTTGAGGTGTAAATATGGCTTCTTGATGTCTTCCTTGCTTTGTTCTTTTGAAACTTTCCTTGCCTTGTGTAGATTATTGGCTTTCACATTATTTCCATCCTTTGAGAGTGAGGGACTTACCTCATGCTTCTTTGAAGTGCTTCCTTCAACATGTGTAGCTTATTTCTTGTATCCAAGACCTGATTTATCATTTGGTGATATTTTACTATCCAAGATTGTTGAGTTATTCAAGAATTTGTTTTACTTCTCTACTTTCTTTCTAAGATCAAAAACTTCAGCTTCCAACTTATGACATGAATATTCCTTTTCATTTACTTGATTCTTTAGTAATTCTTTTACCATTTTGGCTTCTTCAATTTGGGCCTTGAGATGGACATTGAATTCAAGACTTTTTCTAATCTCATCATCTATATTCTTATTCTCGTCTATTCATTCTTTAGTCTTTTGATCTCTTCTTCTTTTTCTTTTAATTGGGTCTTTTTACTTTCTTCTTGTTCTTTGAGCATTTCCTTTAACTTCAAGATATGCCTTTGATTCTTTTTAAGAAACCTTTTACTGTTGTCAGAAATATAGTTATATTCTATGTAACAATGGTTATAATTGTATTCAAATATACACCATTCAACTTTCCTTTTAATATTTGATATTTCTTCTTCTACTTCTTCCATGGGATAACTATCATCTAATTCTACACATACTATCTCTAGATTTTCTTCTTCACTTGTAGAGAAATATTCAACATCATCACATTTTGAAATATTGCAATCAGGGCTTTTTGGATATTCTTTACCATCATTGTTCTTGATGGAGTTGTCTTTAGTTTCTTCCTTCTTGCTTTTGTATGTCTCCTCTAGCTTTAGCCATATATCCTTGGCGGAAGTGCATTGTACCATTATCTCTTTGCTAGAACTTGAGAGTCCACTAAGAATGGTCTTGAGAGTCAATGCATCTTTCTTATTTTCTTCCCTTTGAGTTACACACTTTGACTTGTTCATCAAAGGAAATGATCCACTAATAGTTTCTTTCCAAACACTCACTCCTATTTCCTTCAAGTGCACTTTCATTTATATTCCCCATGTAGAATAATTTTCCTCATCAAGGATTGGAACTTCATCATCCATTTGTGTGTCCATCGATCTCCTCCAAGCTTGTTAAGGCTTATAGTGAAGGCCTTCTCTGATACCAATTGTTGGATACACCGACCACACTGAAAGGGGGCAGTGAATCAATGTAGGGATCTTTTTCAAATTTCCCTTCACAAAACTTATTAGCTAGCAATCACCAATTAATCAACACTCATTAATGTCATTTATAATCATTTGTATGTGAACATATATCAGAAACATATATCGTCAATAAGTCATCACCACAAGGAACACAAAGAACACAAGATGTATGTACAATTTTATTTTTATTACGAACTACAATCCTTGGGATATCAACAACAACTAAATAGAGTTACAACTACACAAGAGCTCCAGCTCTAGAAAGCAAGACTCGGCTTACACAACTCAGCACCAACTGAGAAGAGGAATCAATCCTCAACAAATACCAATATGTCAATAGGTACACGACCTGTCAGTAGTGTAGAATTCATATGTACTACAGCCTGTGTATGCCTTAGGGTTTTCTCTCTATGAAAAACTCAGATCCTTTGCAGCCTTCTTTCGCATCTACTTCAGTATTTCATTCTCCCATATGAACCATAACCAATCACAACACATCTATGCTCTCCCACATATTACTCATGCTCCTCAACCATACAATATGAATGCTACTTAGTCATGTATAAGAAACTAGTATACTATGAAAATCATATCAGTACTGAATCATAAGAGTGTTTCTCACTCTATCAATCAACCAACATAACCATATCACAACAACCATACCAAGAATTCCTTAAGCATTCACCATACAATAAGAAGGAATATCCATCAACACAACTATGTAACCATACCACAATTTCTATGGCATATCTGAGCCCATGGAATGCAGATATGGAACTTGTTTCAAACTTCAAGAACCTGGCATCAACTCACACTCAAGTCTCCATGAATCCATGCAAATGTATGAGCTTTGCCTTACTTTGGCCCCTTGCTATGATCTCCAAGCTATGCTCAAGAGATGATTTCCATAAGAGACCTTTGCTTCTTATTTATACTCTCCAAGTAACTTCCTTAGAAGCATCTTCTAGGTCACTTTGTCCACATAGCCACTTTGTCCACATAGTCACCTATGTCCAACTTTTTCCAATTTGCCACTTGTCCATGTATCCAATAGCCACTTGACCACTTAACCCATTTTCCTTATTTTAGTGTTAACATTCATATAACCACTTTCCATAATTAGAAAGTTCTCCATTTCCTTTATTATTTAAATAATCCTCCTTCACTTTGTTACTTCACTTTATTATTTAAATAATCCTCTTTGATTTTGTCACTTCACTTCATTATTTAAATAATCCTCTTTGACTTTGTAACTTTATTATTTAAATAATCCTCCTTGACTTTGTCACTTCGCTTTATTATTTAAATAATCTTCTTTGACTTTGTCACTTCACTTTATTATTTAAATAATCCTCTTTGACTTTGTCACTTCACTTTATTATTTAAATAATCCTCTTTGATTTTTTCACTTCACTTTATTATTTAAATAATCTCTTCTTTGCAAGCACTTTGACTTCTTTGACCTTTTGGGGCTTCAAGCCAACATATGAGGGTCCTCCAACTTTGAAAGGCAATAACTATCAAACCATGAGGAGTTATGTGACGTTCCACATACCAATGGAAATGGCTTGACAAGAACTATCCATATAGGATAGTTTCACTTACAAATTCATTGATCTTCATCTCATTATTCCACAATTAAGCATGGGTTCTCTAACCATACTACTAGGATAACTCAACTGCAAAGTGTCTTCCCATGAGGGATTTCACCATAAGCGGACCACTTTGGATTTCACCAAAAAGTGTCTTCCCATGAGGGATTTCACCATAAGGGGACCACTTTGGAGTTCATCCATTTGTACAACCACGACCTTCGGAATTCACCGCAAAGTGTCTTCCCGTGAGGGATTTCACCATAAGGGAACCACTTTGGAGTTCATCCATTTGTACAACCATGATAGGACAATAATGATTCATATTTACATCAATCCTACTATGCATCAAATGACAACACATTGATCCATCTTCATCTATGCATCTCATCATATGACTATGACTCCACTTGACATCAATCCATTTACATCAAGGACAATACATGATCCATCAATCACTACATCAATATACTATGACAAGACCTTGTTCCTTTGACATCAATCCTTTGACATCAATCCTTTGGCATCAATGACAACATGATCCAACAATCTCCCCCTTTGGCATTGATGGAAATACCAACATTGATGTCAATACCAATCATTGATGGAAACCTGTAGACAAGGCATTTCTCTACATCAAAAGGCATGTCAATCACCTCAATGTTACTATCTCTCCCCCTTTGACATCAATGGAAAAGGGTCATTCTCCCCTTGGGGTTGCTCCCCCTGCCTGAACTCTCCTTGGGGTTGTTCCCCCTGTCTAAATTCCTTTAATATTTCTCTGAATAATCTCTCCCCTTTTGAACAAGGGATATAACCATGATTTAATGCTAAATATATATAGATCATACTCCCCTTGTGACCATCGCTCCCCCTGGAACTATGCCTCTGTGCTCTTTCTCCAAGTATAGGTCTCTTTTTCAAGTATTTATCTTTTCATCTGATAAATATCTCCTCCTAGAATTATGGAAAGAAGAATGACTCCCCCTATGGGTATGTATCCCCCTATATTCTCTGCAATATGAACAATATGCTACCACTGCAATATGCTTATGTTGCAAATGCTACTGCTCAACTAGAACATAGATTAATTTCTCTTTCTATGACGATCCTTGGACCTATCCATGCATCTAAGATAGTATTTCAACACTCAACCATATATCACCACCATACTTACAACAATTATGTATGCCAACATATAATCATGAAAATCTGCAACAAACATGTCAGGCCCTTCAAAACACCATGTCAGACCCTGCAACACAGAGTTATACCATCATACCATGATGAAAATCATATGCATAGCCCTTTTCCCAAGGCTTTTTACCACATATATGTGGTCTATTGCACAGACAACGCACATATGTACGTGACCTATTCATAGGTCATCTTGTGTATGTACGCGACTGTAACCATTGTAACCCATGTATGCTTCTGAATATGACAAACTTGAGCTTCCTTTAAGGCTAGCATTATCTTCTAACTGTTCAGTTTTCTTCACCCACTTCTAAAGGTGTCCCATCTTTTCAGAACTTGAGATTTGAGCTTCCATCTTTTCAAAAATGTCTTCCTTCCTAACTTCATGCCTTCTTATAGTCATGCTATATGAAGTCCTCATCATGGACTTTCTTCTTGTGTTCCATCAATCCTGGGATTTGTGGCCAAATCCACTACAATGATAGCATCTCATGGTGTGACAATGAGCAGCAATATGTCCTACTTGATTACATCTCCAACACCTTAGGGTGTTATTAAATCTTTCACTATCTTTCCTTTCATAATATCTGCATTCCAAAGATTTTTGACCATATTCATTACATGAGTAACATTGACCATGAAAAACATTTTAATACCTTTGCTTTGGTGTCCATATTGACGGTGTCTCTCTTCTTTGAGGTGTAAATATGGCTTCTTGATGTATTCCTTGCTTTGTTATTTTGAAACTTTCCTTTCCTTGTGTAGATGATTGACTTACAACAATATTTCCATCCTTTGAGAGTGAGGGACTTACCTTATGCTTCTTTGAAGTGCTTTCTTCAACATGTGTAGCATATTTCTTATATCCAAGACCTGAATTATCATTTGGTGATATTTGACTATCTAAGATCTCATTCAAGATTGTTGAGCTATTCAAGAATTTGTTTGACTTCTCTACTTTTTTTCTAAGATCAACAACTTCAGCTTCCAACTTATGACATGACTCTTCCTTTTCATTTAATTGATTCTTTAGTAATTCCTCTACCCTTTTCGATTCTTCAATTTGGGTCTTCAGATGGACATTGAATTCAAGAATTTTTCTAATCTCATCATCTAGATTCTTATTCTCTTCTATTTCATTCTTTAGTCTTTTGATCTCTTCTTCTTTTTCTTCTAATTGGGTCCTTTTACTTTCTTCTTGTTCTTTGAGCATTTCCTTTAACTTCAAGATATGCCTTTGATTCTTTTTAAGAAACCTTTTAGTGTTTTCAGAAATATAGTTATATTCTATGTAACAATGGTCATAGTTGTATTCAAATAGACCCCATTCAACTTTCCTTTTAATCTATGATAGTTATTCTTCTACTTCTTCCATGGGATAACTATCATCTAATTCTACACATACTATCTCTATATTTTCTTCTTCACTTGTAGATAAATATTCAACATCATCACATTTTGAAATATTGCAATCAGGGGTTTTTGGAGATTCTTTACCTTCATTGTTCTTGATGGAGTTGTATTTAGTGTCTTCCTTCTTTATTTGGTATGTCTCCTCTAACTTTAGCCATATATACTTGGTGGAAGTGCATTGTACCATGATCTCTTTGATAGAACTTGAGAGTCCACTAAGAATGGTCTTGAGAGCCAATGCATCATTCTTCTTTTCTTCCCTTTGAGCTGCAAACTTTGACTTGTTCTTCAAAGGAACTGATCCACCAATAGCTGCTTTCCAAACACCCACTCCTATTTCCTTCAAGTGAACTTTCATTTCTATTCTCCATGTAGAATAATTTTCATCATTAAGGATTGGAACTTCATCATCCATTTGTGTGTCCATGGATCTCCTCCAAGATTGTTAATTCTTATAGTGAAGTCCTTCTCTGATAACAATCAGTGTAGGGCTATTTTTCAAACTTCCCTTGAAAAAACTTATTATCTAGCAATCACCAATAAGTCAACACTCATTACCGTCATTTATAATCAGTTGTATGTGAACATATATCATCAATAAGTCATCACCACAAGGAACACAAAGATAACAAGATGTATGTACAATTTTCTTTTTATTATAGACTACAATCCTTAGGTTATCAACAACAACTGAATAGAGTTACAACTACACAAGAGCACCAGCTCTACAATGCAAGACTCATCTTACACAACTCAGCAACAAGTGAGAAGAGGAATCAATCCTCAACAGATACCAATTTGTCAACAGGTACGCGACCTGTCAGTAGTGCATCACGCGTATGTACTACAACCTCTGTATGCCTTAGGTTTTTCTCTCTATGAAAATCTCAGATCCTTTGCAGCCTTCAGTGACATCTACTTATGTATTTCAGTGTCCCTTCTAAACCATAACCAATCACAACATAGCTATTCTCTCCCACATATTACTCATGCTCCTCAACCATACAATATGAATGCTACTTAGTCATGTATAATCAACTAGTATAATATGGCAATCATATCAGTATTGAATCATAAGAGTGTTTCTCACTCTATCAATCAACCAACATAACCATATCACAACAGCCATACCAAGAATTCCTTAAGCATTCACCATACAATAAGAAAGAATATCCATCAATACAACTATGTAACCATACCAAAGTTTCTATGGCAGATTTGAGCCCATGGAATGCAGATCTGGAACTTGCTTTAGACTTAAAGAACCTGACATCACCTCACACTCAACTCTCCATGACTTCATCCAACTGTACGCACTCTGCCTTCCTTCATCCCCTTGCTATGTTATTCAAGCTATGCTCAAGAGATGATTTTCACAAGAGACCTTTGCTTCTTATTTGTACTCTCCAAGTAACTTCCTTAGAAGCATCCTCTAGGCCACTTTGTCCATATAGCCACTTTGTCCACATAGTCACCTATGTCCAACTTTGCCCAATTTTCCACTTGTCCATGTATCCAATAGTCACTTGACCACTTAACCCATTTTTCTCATTTTAGGGTTAACATTCGTATAACCACTTTCCATAATTAGAAACTTCTCCATTTACTTTATTATTTAAATAATCCTTCTTGACTTTGTCACTTCACTATATTATTTAAATAATCCTCTTTGATTTTGTCACTTCACTTTAATATTTAAATAATCCTCTTTGACTTTGTCACTTTATTATTTAAATAATCCTCCTTGACTTTGTCACTTCAGTTTATTATTTAAATAATCCTCTTCGATTTTGACACTTCACTTTATTATTTAAATAATCCTCTTCGATTTTGTCACTTCGCTTTATTATTTAAATAATCCTCTTCGATTTTGTCACTTCGCTTTATTATTTAAATAATCCTCTTCAATTTTGTCACTTCGCTTTATTATTTAAATAATCCTCTTCGATTTTGTCACTTCGCTTTATTATTTAAATAATCCTCTTTGACTTTGTCACTTCACTTTATTATTTAAATAATCCTCTTTGATTGTTTCACTTCACTTTATTATTTAAATAATCCTCTTTGACCTTGTCACTTCACTTTATTATTTTAATAATCCTCTTTGACTTTGTCACTTCACTTTATTATTTTAATAATCCTCTTTGACTTTGTCACTTCACTTTATTATTTTAATAATCCTCTTTGATTTTGTCACTTCACTTTATTATTTAAATAATCTCTTCTTTGCAAGCACTTTGACTTCTTTGACATTTTGGGGCTTCAAGCCAACATATTAGGGTTCTCCAACTTCGTAAGACCATAAATCTCAAACCGTGAGGATTTATGTGACGTTCCACATACCACTGGAAATGGCTTGACAAGCACTATCCATCTAGGATAGTTTCACTGACAACTTCATTGATATTCATCTCATTATTCCACAATTAATCATGGGTTCTCTAACCATACTACTAGGATAACTCAACCACAAAGCATCTTCACCATAAGGGGACCACTTTGGAGTTCATCCATTTGTACAACCATGACCTTCAGAGTTCACCGCAAAGCGTCTTCCCGTGAGAGATTTCACCATAAGGGGAACACTTTGGAGTTCATTCATTTGTACAACCATGACAGGACAATAATGAGTCATATTTACACCATTCCTACTATGCATCAAATGACACCACATTGATACATCTTCATCTATGCATATCATCATATGACTATGACTCCACTTGACATCAATCCATTTACATAAAGGACAATAGATTATCCATCAATCACTACATCAATATACTATGACAAGACATTGTTCCTTTGACATCAATCCTTGGCATCAATGACAACATGATCCAACATCCCCTTCTTGCAACAAGTCATTTCCAGAAATTGAAACCAAGTGTATGAGTATGATGTGTTCTTTAACCAATTGATTACAACCTTTTTTTATTCAATTGTTGAATGATCCAGTTAAATTACTCATTAAATCAAGTAATTTGTGTAGAGTTATCAAACTGAAATATAAATAAATCTAACCTACAATGTGAAACCAAACCCAACAAATATTGTGTTTGTAGATTCAAGTCTCGTGACTTTTCAGTTTCTTGAGATTCCTGAATTAACAACACCAACATTGTTGGTAATAAATAAACACACACATGCTACCAACATTCTATGTGCACACCTTCTCTTGGCACTGGTAATTGAAAGGATCAACACATATGAGTAAATGCATAAATAAATTGAATGTGTAAACAAACAAAAGTAAAAAGAGAATTTAAATATCAATTTCAGAGATACGAAATGAAATAACAACAAGCTCTAACTACACAAATAAATATACAAAATACAAAAAAGAATTGCACCTACATAAATGAAAATAAATGCGTAGGGTATATCGGAGAGATGGGACCCTACCTCTTCCAACACACTCTGCAAGAAGACTACAATGTACTAGAGATCTACAACAAAAGCATCCTTTATTTCATCATCCAAATGGGAAATTATAGAGAATTGTTTACCATCCTTGCACATCAAAGGTGCCAACCAAAATAATAGTCATCCAATCCAACCAACGATGACTTGAAACATTGGTTTCTCTCATATTTATATTTACAACCTTTAGATTACAAAATGAAAACATTACAACCAGATACTTTCATACTCAATCAGAAGATCATGCCACTATCACATTGTTTGGAATTTTACTAAGTTAAGACATAAGTGGTTGTGTCTTCCTGGATAGATAACAAAGAAAGGGGGTTGGTTTTCCTGCATAATCATCGTGGGAGATGTGGGAATCTCAATTAGGCATTTGATCCACAAAATTTGATTCGTTCATGGTTAAATAGAGCATGTTGACTGCGGATTTGACCAGAGATCAATGCCTTGTTGGATGGTTATTGGGTCTATTTGAGAAACATGGAATCTCGACAATGTCATTCCTAACAAATACCATATTATTGAATTCACCCTTAGGTTGCACAACTATCCAAAAAATGGAAGTGCTACTGGATTTTCTTAATATGTCTGCTACCAAATTTTTGAAGGTGACCACTACTAGAATTCTGAAGGTGACTACTACCGAAATTTGGAAAAATGACACAAGAACAACAATACTTTTGCAAATGGTTAGGAAATCACAAAATCTAATATAGGTAACCATCAAAACATGGGAAAATGATAAAATCACGATAATATACCTCATGAAGATTGTAGAAAGTGAAAATGAACAATATGGGTGATATATGGCAATATAAATGATAATTGAAAAAATGATAAAGGAGAAATTAAATATAATAAGTGAAATGGTTATCGAAAAACATAAACAAACCAAGGCTCAACATCCCCCACACACTCAAGTCTTTGTATGTCCTCATGGAGAAAAGATATGAATGAATTAACATTGTCCATATCATGATATGTAGTATGTGTTTCCCTATGTGACATGATTACTTCTTTCCTTCTTTTCAAAGATATTTTCTTTTTCAATCTTCTTTTTCTGTTCTTGATATATATCTTTTATTTTTAATTTTTTTTTCTTTTTATTTTAGTAAGTCAAGGAGGAAAAAGAATTAATAATATGACCAGGTTAGATTGTAGTTAATAATGGATTTTTTTTGTTCCACATGATGTATACAAGACAAAGTAAATTAGAATGATGATTTTGTTATGGAATTCAACCTATAATATAAGACTTGAGTGGAAAAGGTTTGTCTTTCCCTGAATTTCCCCCAAAGTTTCAATGATGCCAAAGGAAAAAGGATAATGGAAAATGGAAAAATAATCAAGGGAGGTTAGGTGGAATGTGAAAGGGAAAAGGAAGTGAGGTGTGAAGTGAAAACAATTCAAGAGTTTAATGTGCATGGATTCCCAAGTTATATTATTGCATAGAAACAAATATTTCTTACCCAACTACCTTTGTTGATACATATTGATCTGAGAGAGACACGTACTAAATATTTGATAACATGAATATGAAAATAATTTTGTTGAAGATCACTAAAGGAACTTGCACTATAAAACTAATAATTTTGGTAGAAAACAATGTGGTACTGGAAATATGAAAATGATAATTTGCTAGATGAAATATTGTATACTCTATGTGGATGTATGAAATAAGGTTTTTGATTCTTCACTTTGAAGAGGAGGGGTCGATGCCCTGAAGAATGTAAATACAATGGGTAAAATCAATTGTTGTATGGATTAATAAATAGATGAAGTTGTCTCAAGGTTTGTAATGAGATAGTCCTCTACAAGGCTGAAACAACCTCTACTGCAACTTCACATATAATTTCTCTTTTCAAAACAATGTACCTTGCTTACTCTAACAATCGATATGCCCTTTATATTTGCAAGAGAAATCAAATGGCTGCAAAAATTGTACATAATATGAAATCACAAAGTTCTCAAGCGTTCCAAAACTGTGGTACAATTCTTTTCATGTGAATTAATGTGCCAAAGTCAAGCATGAGAAACATTTGTTGGATTATCGGACATTGATGTATGTCATTAACCAAACACGAGACAACTCATCATTGATTTAAATGAGTGTCAAGGTACCATAGTACACTCTGAAAGGTATGAATGAATGAGTTATATTTGAGTCACCTACAAAGAATGAAAATCAAGAGAAATTGGTGCATTCCCATTTTTGTCAGTGAGGAAACCTTTTATTAATGCATGTAAGCTCCAAATACAATCTCTAGTCTCGAACACAAATAATGTGTTGAAGTCAATGGGACAAGACTTGTTAGAATGAGGGCCTTAATGAATCCCACATTATCTAACACAATCATAAAAAAAAATGATTTTGAAGAACCATAATTTGAAAAACTGAATTGACAACATGATGTAGAAATGTGAACTATGCTTGCCAAAAGTCCAGTTTTCAAATAGAATTCATGCCTAGTTGTGGAAAAGGATTGGTTTTCACAACTAGGATTATTTTTATTTTAACTTTATATATATAGATATATATATATAATGGAAGAAGGAATCAAGAAGGAGTAGGAGTGGGAAGGTTTCCCTCCTCACTTACCACTACCATCTCATTTTTCTAAAGTACATCTGAAATAAACTCATTCTTGGACATAGGTTTGTGACACAACCTCAATCTATGACATTCACTAAAAAGGAGACATATTCTTCAACAATTTTCTTAATTCAGACTGACCCATTCTCAAAAATTGTATCTATTTCAGAAGGACCCAACCAGTGGGTGTTAAGATTTCCTTTGAAAGTTTTGAACTTGGAATTGAAAAGGAGAGCCCAATCACTGGATTTGAACTACTTATATCTGATGAATTTATAGTTCCATTTATTTCATTGTTTTTGAACAAGGTTAGTTTGCTTAATGGAATCATGTATATTCTCATCTAATTCATTGATTCATACTATCCTTTATTGTTTTCATCTAAGAGGTTCATTCCCAACTAAGATACTATCCTACAAGTTTTGATTTGAAACTCTATGGGGAGAAGGGAATTATTTTTGTAAACCAACTCATAGGGTGTGAATCCGGTAGTGTTCCTCCAAGTGCTTATATAGGCCCACAATGCTTCAGGTAGATGATATGCCTAGTCTCTATGATGAATATGAACAATGTTTGTTAAAAAGACTTCTAGGACTTTATTGGTGGATTATAAATGTCCATTATCTTGCATATGGTACAAAGAATAATTTATGTGATTAATTTGGTACTTCTGGGTGATAGGTTGGATGAGCTTCGGCATGAATTGTGTCCCTTAATCTATGACAACTTTTCTAGGAACACCAAATTGAGTGAAAATATCCTCATAAAGAAAATATACAACAAATTGTTCATTAGATTTAAGTAAAGTTTTATCTTCTACCCACTTAGAAGTGTAATCAATGCATACAAGAATGTACCTTTTCTTTATATACATGGGAATGATAGGCCCAAAACGTTCTAGAGCCCACTTTTCAAATGGTTTGATAAGTACCTAAGGATGCGAGGGAATATCATTGGTCTGAACTAGTTTCCCCATTATCTAACAACTATCACAACTCTTCATATACTTATTGGTATCCTTGAAAAGGGTGGGCCAATAGTACCCTAAATGAAATACCTTATAATTCATCCTTTTGTCGGTAAAGTTCCCTCTACACGGTTCATCATGGAAATCCTTTAAGATATCAAACATTTTTTCTTCTCAGACACACCTTTGGATGATGAGATCTAGTTTGATTTGGAAAAGTTGAACACCAACCCATGAGTATGTGACACTTTACCTAACAATCTTTTTTTTCTCCCTAGATGACAAGTATTGAGGTAACCTTCTAGTAGCCAAATTGTTGGTGATATCTACAAAACCAAGGAGAGTGAGTGGATACATAAAATAAATGTTCATTTGGAAATCTATCATCTATAGGTTCACCTTCATTATGTATTCTAAAAAGGAAATCTACAGCTAGATTTTCCTTACCAGGTCGATATACAATGCTGATAGTGAATTCCTATAGCAACAAGAGCCATCTAGTAATCTTACCATTTGTGGTTGTTTTGTTCATTAAGTAGTGAATGACAGAGTGATAAATGTGAATGAATACTTTGTAACCATTAAAAAAATTCCTAAACTTGTTTATCGCATGAACAATCGTTAAAAAATCTTTTCTGTGACAATGTAATTAATTTCAATAGGTGTGATGTTCTTACTAAAAAAGTAGATGGCATAATAAGAACAATTTTCTTTCTTCCCTAAGATAGCTCCAAGAGAAGTGTCAAATGAATCTATGAAAAATTGAAATGGAAGGGACCAATTTAGTCCCCTCAGAATGGGTGCAACAAAAAGATTTTCTTTTAAAGTCTCAAATGCACATTGACATTAATCATTCCAAAAAAAAATTACATCTTTAGAAACAAACTTAAACAATGGTGCAAAATTATTTGTGAAATTATCTATAAATCTTCTATAATAACCAACATAACCAAGAAAAAATATTACCTCTTTCAGAGTGGCGGGAACTGAGAGATTTGAAGG
Organism: Picea engelmannii; assembly: GCA_009831015.1. Classification (NCBI taxonomy): domain Eukaryota; kingdom Viridiplantae; phylum Streptophyta; class Pinopsida; order Pinales; family Pinaceae; genus Picea; species Picea engelmannii. The sequence goes on from ML782053.1 coordinate 153,290, forward strand.
TACTTCTATTTTTTGTCAGATCTACCTCAATCCGTGCAATAGAGATAATATGTCCAATAAAAAAAACTTTGGTTAGAAACATGTGACATTTTCATGACTTAAATAAAGGTTGGTTGTTTAGAATCTAATCAATACTTTCCTAAGGTTCTCTAATTCTCCCTCAAATGAGTCATTGTAGACAGTAGAGTAGTCCATATACACCTCAATGAAGTCATGGTTTAACTTTTAAGTACGAAAATATTCCTAGCACTACTCTCTAGAATGTGGTCGAAGCATTACATAGTCCAAAGGGTAAAAATTTATAATAGAATTTCCCCCAAGGGAATTTGAATTTATTTTTATCTTGGTCCTTTTGGTGCAATCTATATTTGGTTATGGCCACTAAAGTTATCCAGAAATGAAAAATACTGCTTTCCCTCTAGGGTGTCTAGAACTTAGTCGATGAATGGAAGCATTAAATAGTCCTTCATAGTGGTTTTGTTGAACTCTTGGTAATCCATACAAATTATCCATTTACCGTTATTTTTGGGGATTACTATGAGAGGTGAGACCCATCTATTGTTAGAAATTGGATAGATAAACTTGGCATCAAGAAGTTTTTGCAATTTATCTTTGACTACTTCTTAAGGGTAGGTTTCATTCACCTCTGGGGCTTCCTGACAGGATGGGCATTAGTCTAAGTATAAATATGATGTGATAAAGTGCCAGGGTGTATATGTTTCATATCATGGTATTCCCATGTGAAGTCTTTTTATTTTTCTCATAAGACTTTGTTTAAATTTTCCTACTGAGATTTAGTAAGTTAAGAATTTATATGTAAAAAATTACCTTCACTGATCTCAACTGGCATGTTGTAGCATTTTTTTTCTATTTGGTGGTTGCTACAATATTTCATAATGAATATAGGGCTATTTGATCACTAGTTTCCTACACATTAGCCTAAAAAATATGATCTAATGAAAGAGAAAACAAATCAAAATTCTATGTAAAATTTGAATCGTAGAGAAAAGTGTTGATTTGGTATTCCTCTGCATCTCCTTTAAAATTCATTACTTGATCTATTGTAAAGACTGGATGTACAAATTTCTCATCACTATCTACATTATCATACCACATAATTTTTTTTAGCTTAGTGAGATATTTTTCAGGTGGGTTTAAGGTCACTTGTTTTACTAAATCCTCGTGTGAAATAAATATGTTTCTGTATTTGCAACATACAAAAGCGTCTGCGGTAGCAAGCCATGGCATACCAAGGATTATGGTATGTCCTATGGAATAATACTTGGGCCATAAAACCATGATGTCTATGAGTTACTCCCATGAATCCAAAGAGACAATAACATCATCTAATACTCCCCTTAGTTTTATCTTGGATCTATCAACTGGTTCAACGATGATAGGAGTTGGGAGAAGGTTAGGAAAATTCAATTGCTCCATGGTTTGTATGTTCATAATGTCAATGGAAAATCCAAGGTCAATTAGAGTATTTGGAACATAGATCCCATTAATATACACAGAAAAAATGGGGTTACCATGATCTACATATTTATCTACAAAGATATGTCCAAACATCGGGTCTACATATTTTCCAATAAATTGAATGGTGGGTGGTTCATTCTTATTTATTCTCGACTTCTTTAAGCATAATTACTTTGTTGTTTTTCATAGATATGAATGTATTTAAGGGATTGTAGTAAATGAATCTTTATGCAAACATTTTTTAGTTCTATGATAAGATCATATTCATAGTGAGATACTGGTTTATTTAGGCTTTACCTCTCTGAATAGGGAGGTTCTTTGGAGGAAAGAGGATGATTTGAATTAGTAGTTGTTTTCTTATTTACTACGAGAGTATCATCATTTTTTTTCTGATTGGGATTTTACTCCTCTGATTCTTCTTCAATGGTGATGGGGTGTTGAAAAGTCAACAAGAAACATGTGTCTAATTTATTTTTCCCTTAAATAAATTGGACAATAAATATTAATCTATTATTTCATTCATAATTGAGTGAGTTGGATTTGTAACAGAATTATAAGTGTAGTTAAGTGAGTTAAGATCAGTTGTACTAGTTGTAACTAAACTTGCACTAGTGAGAGTTCAGTTAATCAGTGAACTCACATGCAACTGAAGATTCGCCACAGTTAACTACATGCATGTTAGATCCAGTGGATACCCAGTTGAGATAACAGGTGAAAGGGACAGTTTGGCTATCAGTTGTGATTTGATCACACATGCAGTGAATATGCTTATGAGCATGTGAAAACTAGGCAATTGTATTCGATCATTGTGAGAATTCAAATTGCAGAGATTGTGCAAAGGAGGCAAGATGTCTGGACACAGGAATTGGCACATGTATTTGTTGATTTGTGTATGAAAGTGTGAGACGATTGTATTGTACTGAGACCTCTTGGATTAGAGTTTTGTATGAGATTGTTTCATGATTCATGATATACATAATATATGATAGTGGGGTTTTTAGCTTTACGATTTCCTGGTAAAACTTATGTCTTATGTGTTCTTGATATTTCACTTTGTGATTGTGGTTGTGATCGTGGTTTAATTTTCCGAAAGAATAATAGTATAAGCGATTATGTATTTAACAATGGTGTAATTGTTAGATCGGGAGAATCGCAGGAAATACTTAATTTGTATTGAAATTTCTACATGGTATCAGAGCCACAGAGCCACGAAAGTGAGGTGCAAACATTATTTCATTCTCACAAGTCCCGTCTCTAGCAGGGTGCGAACCCTAGTACTGAAAACTACCATCATTTTTAGGAACAGTAATTCTCGCACCCTAGACAAAGGCAGGGTGTGAACTTCATTTGCATTCTTGTAGGCTACAGTGAAGCAGGGTGCGAACTTCCCTCACCCTACAGTGATGCAGGGTGTGAACTTCCTAGGCAAGTTCGCAGGCTACACACAGGTAGGGTGCGAACTTCCCTCAGGCTACTCTCAGGTGGGGTGTGAACCTCCCAGGGAAGAGGGATTGCAAGAGTTGAGTTTTGGGTTGGATAACATTCGAATTTTCAAGATTTTCTTGGTGTGACACTTGATTCAAGATCAAAAATGTCTTTCAATGGCTTGAGGTTGGAGTATGCACTCAAGGGAAGCTCTAACTACATTGCTTGGAAGGACAGGATGGAGGCAGTACTGGAAGACAATGGATTGAAGGGTTACATTGAAAATGATGTTCCTAAGCCGGATGCGACAGACACTACAAATCTTGATGCATGGAAAAAGAAAGTAGCGAAGGTGAGGAGGATTCTGTTGGAGGGAGTATGAGACCACATTGTCACAAGTCTCTATGGGAAAACCACACCATATGCAATGTGGAAGGTTTTGACAGATCTGTTCCAAAACAATAGCGACCATAGGAAATTGGTGCTCAAAGATAAACTCGGGAAGATCAAGATGGAGAAAGGCGAGACCATTACAAAACATCTCACGAAGTTTGTCCAATGTCGGGATGAGCTTGTAAGTGTGGGAATGACAGTCACTGCTGATGATTTGGTGAGCTTGGCGCCCCTAGGGCTTCCTAAGAGTTGGCACAGTTATCAAGACTCTATCAATGGAAGGGAAAAATTGTCGGATTGGGAACGACTGTGGTCGGATCTAGTGCAAGAGGAGTTCAGGAGGAACACCAGAGATGGATCTTCATCAAAGCGTGATGATGAAGAGGATTGTGCTTTGACTGCCAAAGAAAGGAAAGGGAAAGGGAAGAAATTCCATCCAAAATCCGAGTCTAAAGTCAAGAAGCTAGATTTTTCCAAAGTGAACTATTTTCACTGTCACGAACATGGGCATCTCACTACTAACTGTCCACAAAAGAAGAAGAACAAGATGGTTGTTGGAGCTGCAACTGGTGAGGCTCTTGTCTCACAATTTGAACTTGACTTCACTTTGATCGCATGCATGGCTTCAAGTGCATTGGGATCGATGTGGTATTTGGATAGTGGCGCTTCATTCCACATGACGGGAGATAAAGAGTCTTTCATTGATTTGGAGGAGAAATATCTTAGAATGCATATAGAGATGGGTGATGATGGACGATACAGTGCAACTGGTATTGGTACCATTACCTTTCAGAGGGAGTCAGGTAAACCATTTCAATTGAAAAATGTTATGCATGTTCCAGGTCTAAAGAAAAACCTCATCTTAGTCGCAATGTTGGAAGATAGAGGCTATGATGTTGTTTTTAGTAGTGGTGAATCCTACCTGCGACATAAAGCAACAGGTCAAGTCAAGAAGATAGGGATTCGAGTTAAGAATCTCTACATGTTGGAGGTAGATGGCTACAGTGCCATGATAGGAAAGGAAGAAAAAGTGGTGAGCCGGGATGAGGGCGAATTATGGCACAGGCAATTGGGCCATCTTCATCATGGAGCCTTGAAGATCATGCAAAAAATATCTACTGGACTTCCAAGGGGAACACTTGCTCAATTAGATCAGTGCAAAGGGTGCACCCTAGGGAAGTATGTAAATTCCACCTTTCATGAAAAGGAGAACCGTGCTTCGGTGATCCTGGAGAGAATTCACACGGATGTATGTGGACCATTCTCGGTCTCTTCAACAAAAAAACATCGGTATTATGTTTTTTTTTTTGATGAATTTTCTCGTAAATGCTGGATATTCTTCATGCAGAAGAAGGATCAAACATTCTCAAAGTTTTGTGAGTTTAAAGCATTGGTGGAGAAAGAGTTGGGGAAGTAAGTGAAGGCTCTAAGGAGTGATAATGGTGGAGAATACTAACGAATTCAAATACTTCTGCAGCAGAGAAGGAATTCGAAGAGAACTCATAGTGCCTCATAACCCACAGCAAAATAAGGTCGTGGAGAGAAAAAACAAAACGATCGTGGGTGTAGCGCGAGCGATGTTGCATGATTAGGGCCTACCAATGCATTTGTGGGCAAAAGCATGCAATATTGTGGTTTATGTGCAGAATCATTGTCCTCATAGAGTACTTGGCATGAGTACACATGAAGAAGCTTTTACTGGTAAGAAACCTGATGTTTCGCATTTAAAAAATTTTGGCTCATCTGTTTTTGTGCATGTGAACAAGGATGCCAGGAAGAAGCTGGAATCGACTGCTGAAGTTGGGATATTTGTGGGGTATATAGAAACACCCCATAATTATCATGTGTATTTTTCGAACAGTAAGATGACTATTGTGCGACGGAATATAAAATTCGATGAGGGGAAAGCCATGCGGTTGTCACTTGAGAGGGAGCTAGACTTGCATGCAGAAGAGGAACTGTTGGTTCCCAAGGATGAGTCTCAAGATGTGGATCAGCCACATGAGGAGGTTCATGAAGTGGAGGAAACCACTCAAGCAGAGCCATCCATTAGAAATGGCAGAAAGTGCACCACGAAAGCTGACAGATTGAGACTAGATGTTGCACAGAATGTAGGATCCCCTATTTCACAACGCAAACAGACAGAGTCTCCTGATCGATTTGCTGGATACATGGCTCTCATGAGCAAATGTATTGTGACTGAACCATCTTCCTTTCAGGAAGCAGTGTAGGGCCCCACTTGGGTTGATGATATAGTAGAGGAGTACGGCTCCATTATCAAAAACAGTGCATGAGAAATTGTCCCAAGACTGATTGATAAATCAGTGGTAGGTTTGAGATGGATCTACAAGGTAAAGCAAGTTGTTGATGGGAGTGTGGAGAAATACAAGGCCAGGTTTGTGGCCTAGGGCTTCTCACAGATCGAGGGGATAGATTATGGTGAGACCTTTGCACATGTCACAAGGTACTCTTCCATAAGATCCATCCTTGCACTCTCAACACAGATGGGCTGGCACATTCATCAGATGGATGTTAAAGTTGCGTTCCTCAACGGGATCATTGAGGAATAAGTGTACATTGAATAGCTATAAGGTTTTGAGACCTTTGACAGAGAGTCACATGTGTGCAGACTCAAGAGAGAACTGTATGGGCTGAAGCAAGCACCCTGTGCTTGGTACACTCGGATAGACAACAATTTCACTGAGTTGGGCTTCACCAAAAGTGAAGCGGATGCAAACCTATACCAAATTGTGGTGGAGGGTAAGCTTTTAATCATTGTGCTTTATGTTGATGATTTAATATTGACTGGTGATGAGCAGTTGATACACTCATGCAAGGATGACCTTGCAAAGGAGTTTGAGATGAAGGATTTGGGCCTTCTTCATTATTTCCTTGGATTGGAAATATGGCAGCGAGAAGGTGAACTTTTTGTGTCTCAAGGAAAGTATGCAAGAGAGATACTGGGTAAGTTTCACATGGAGGGTTGCAAACCCATGCATACTCCTCTTCTTGGAAATTGGAGGAAAGAGGATGCTACTTCTGGAGAATTAGTGGATGCTACTATCTATCGAAATTTAGTGGGTTCGCTAATGTATTTAGTGAACACGAGATCGGACATTTGCTGCATGGTTAACCAGCTAAGTCAAGCGATGGTTAAGCCTACCAAACTCTTTTGGAAGGCGGGTAAACATGTCCTGAGATATATGAAGGGCACACCTGAGTATGGATTATGGTACAGACAGATGGATGAGGTGAAGTTGCATGGCTTCACGGATGCAGATTGGGCAGGCAGCCCAACGGACAGAACGAGCACATCAGGGGGGATCTTTAGTATCAGATCTACAGTTGTTTCTTGGTATAGCAAGAAACAGAGATCTGTGGCACTTAGTTCGGCGGAAGCGGAATACATGGCAGCGAGCCAAGCTGCATGTGAGGCTATCTGGATGAGGAAGATCTTGGTTGGTTTGTTTGGTTCTCATTTAGATATGACAGTGATTTATTGTGATAATCAGAGTTGCATTAAACTCTTGATTAATCATGTGTTTCATGACAAATCTAAGAATATAGATATCTGGTATCATCATCTCATAGATTGTGTGCAGCGGAAGATCATGTTGCTTCAATACATTCCTACGAAAGATCAGGATGCAGACATTATGACAAAGGCGCTCACCAGAAGAAAATTCGAATATCATAGAGACAGGATTGGGGTGAAGGATAATCTCTTTCTTGTTGAGAGGGAGTGTTGAAAAGTCAACAAGAAACATGTGTCTAATTTATTTTTCCCTTAAATAAATTGGACAATAAATATTAATCTATTATTTCATTCATAACTGAGTGAGTTAGATTTGTAACAGAATTATAAGTGTAGTTAAGTGAGTTAAGATCGGTTGTACTAGTTGTAACTAAACTTGCACTAGTGAGAGTTCAGTTAATCAGTGAACTCACATGCAACTGAAGATTCGCCATGGTTAACTACATGCATGTCAAATCCAGTGGAGGCCCAGTTGAGATAACAGGTGAAAGGGACATTTTGGCTATCGGTTGTGATTTGATCACACATGCAGTGAATATTCTTATGAGCATGTGCAAACTAGGCAATTGTATTCGATCATTGTGAGAATTCGAATTGCAAAGATTGTGCAGAGGAGGCAAGTTGTCTGGACATAGGAATTGGCACATGTATTTGTTGATTTGTGTATGACTGTCTGAGACGATTGTATTGTACTGAGAGCTCTTGGATTAGAGTTTTGTATGATATTGTTTCATTATTCATGATATACATAATATATGATAGTGGGGTTTTTAGCTTTACGCTTTCCCGGTAAAACTTATGTGTTATGTGTTCTTGATATTTCACTTTGTGATTGTGGTTGTGATCGTGGTTTAATTTTCCGCAAGAATAATAGTAGAAGCGATTCTGTATTTAACAATGGCATAATTGTTAGATCAGGAGAATCGTAGGAAATACTTAATTTGTATTGAAATTTCTACATGGGGGGTTGTTTTTTGAGCACTTTTCCTTATCGCAAGTGGATATCCTGCAATCCTACTAGTGTGACCAGATAGGTGGGAAAAGGTTGTATCTCAATGAAAAAATAGGTTGGGTTACCTTGTTATTAGGATTAGGAACATGATGCATAGGGAGTTGTGTATTCCTAGGAGGTTGGTTGGATGGAAGTTTCAATTGTTGGGGTTGCGCAATCTGTTGTGAATCTTTTTTTAGATAAGGATGTGAAGAAAATTGTGTTGCAAATTTTGAGTATCATTGATTTTGCATGGGATAGGAATAGGAAGGCATATTCTCCTAGTTGGTTCCTCGTCATCCCTCCTACCAAATATGGTTTTTTTTTGTGGCCATGCTTTCCATGGCATTTTGGGATTCCAAGGTGGATATTGTTGTCTAGAGCAATATGAAGAATTTGAAAATGCAGGATCAGATGACATACCTAGTGGAAAAGGTTCCCATGGCCTCTTTGGTGCCAAGGTACAAAGTTTTTCTACTATCTCATTCCCTCTTTGGTATGTTTCCTTTAGTTCAGTTGAATAAGGAAAATGTTATGTTGAGTGTTCACCTCTACAAATAGCACATATTGCAATGTTATTCAAGGGGAATTCTTTTAGTGAGTGTATTTTTCTACACCTATGGAAAAATATAGATAAGGTTTCATTTTGTCTTGATTTTTCTTAATATGAAAAGTATCAAGTTGCAAACTGAGGGTGCCAAGAATGTCAATCTTGAAACTTTCCAACAAATTTCCTAACTCTGCTCTAGTTACACCAATACTTGATGCATATTTAGAATTTTTAGAAAAACAATCATGAGGTTCCTTACCAGATCTTTCTTGGCTTCACGAGTAATTCCTACACATTTCATATATTCTCTCAAGATATAATTGGAAAATATCCCTAGACCCCATCAAATTAAGTGCATTCATTGAGTCATATGAAATACCTCTTAAGAAGATAGTCCTAATGGTTTTTATATTCAATTTGTTATGTTTGGATATTTTAAGATTATACATGAATCTTTATAGGTAATCCTCTAATCTCTCATATTCCTTATGTGTCATCCTAAAAATTTCTTCCCTTAGGTCCCTATCCTTACAATACTCTTGGTATTTTCTAAGAAAAGTAGTCCTTATCTCATCCTAAGTTCTAATTGTATTTCCTCCTATCCCCACAAATCAATGCAAGGTTGAGTATTTGAGGGTGGAGGGGAATAATTTTAATTTCTAAGAATCATTACAATAATCATAACTTTTGCATAAAAAATCAAATTCAAAAATAAATGAATTAGGGACTTTGGTCACCATACCATGGAAATGGGGTAGAATGGATGGAGGAATGTTATTCATTTGTCCATTTTTTGTAGGGCCCACTATGGGGAACCCAAAGGTCACATTTCCTTCTACATTACCTTCATCATTTTCATTCAGGTGGACTTCTCCCTCTCCTTCTGTGATGTATTTTCCCTAACCCAAGAATAGACTGTACTCCATTTTCAATGGAGAATTTGGCTTCTAGTTTGGATTGATCTCTTCCCCTTATGGTTTCTTATTGGTTTGTCCAATCAAAGTTACTTGAGCTATAGGATTTTCATAAATGTGAATGTTTTCTATTGTTTCACTTGGTGTATATCCTTATCCCTTGGGGTTATCCACGATTGATTTTTCTTTAGGTTCTGGTCGAGCCACTAGTATTCTTCCTATGTTCCTCCCTCTTGTAGATTTCCCTATCAATGGGTTATTATGTGAGGGGTTTCTTGAAACACTACCATATGAAGCTACTGGTGGAAATGAAACTGCTCTACATGTACCTTTAAGAAATCTACCCTGATTATCCCTATGCGTATTCATACACTAATACCATAGTTCATAATTGACAAGACAACATACCCAACAATAGTAGATGTGTAGGTTCTACCTCTCGTATTACCATCGCTACCTTGTCACCTCTGTAATGTTAGTACCAAAAATAAATCTCATACAAAAGAAAGAAAGAAAGGAAAAAAATAAAGGAAATTCAAATCAAAATCAAAATCCTAGTCCTTTAACACCTCCCTGACAACAGTGCCAAAAACATGTGTCAATTTAAATTATCAATCTGGATGCTCATAAATTTATGAGGTGTTGGAAAAATATATGCAGGGCTAGGTAAGGAAACTCTTATCTATCCATACTACATTCAGAAGCACTTTGTTTGACAAGTCATTTCCAGAAATCAAAACCAAGTGTATGAGTATGCTATGTTCTTTAACCAATCGATTACAACATCTTTTATTCATTTTTTGAATGATCCAATTAGATTACTCATTAAATCAATAATTCATGTAGCTTTATCAAACTGAAATATAAAAGAAATCGAACTTGCAATGTCAAACCAAACCCAACAAATATTGTGGTTGTAGATTCAAGTCTTGTGACTTTTCAATTTCTTGAGATTCCTGTGTTAACAACACAAAGATTTTTGGTAATAAATAAACACATACACACTACTAGATTTCTATGTGAACACCTTCTCTTGATGATGGTAATTGAAAGCATCAACAAATATCAGTAAAGGAAGAAATAAATTGAATGTGTAAACAAACAAAAGTAAATATAGAATTTAAATATCGATTTCGAAGATACAAATTGAAATAACATCGTCTAACTACACAAATAAATATAAAAAATGAAAACAATAATTATACCTATAGAAACAAAAACAAATACACAAGTTATACTAGAGAAAGGGTTTCGTGCCTCTTCCGACACATTCTACAAGAAGACTACAACGTGCTATTAGAGATCTACAAAAAAAACGTCCTTTATTTCATCATCCAAATGGGAAATTACAAAGAATTGTTTATAGTCCTTCTGCAACAAAGGTTCCAAACAAAATAATAGTCATCCAACCCAAAAAACAAATACTTGCAACACTGATGTCTCTCGTATTTATATTTACAACCTTCATATTACAAAAGGAAAATGTTACAACTCAAGATTCCCCCACTCAACAATAAGATTGTGCCACTATCACACTATTTGGTGTTTTACTGAGTTAAGACATGAGTGGTTTCATCTTGCTGGCTCGATTACAAAGAAAGGGGTTCATTTTTCCTGCAAAATCATCATGGGAGAGGTGGGCTTCTAACTTGGGCATTTGATCCACAAAATCATATTAATTTGTGGCTAAACAGAGCATGTTGACCACATCTTTAGCTAGATATCAACACCTTGTTGGATTTTTTTTGGGTCAGTTTGAGCATCATGGAATCTCAACAACATTATTCCCAACAAAACCCATATGCTTGAATTCGCCCTCAGGAGGTGCAACCATCTAGAACATGGAAGCTACCATATTTTTGAAGATGCTTGCTACTGGAGTTCTGAAGGTGACCGCTACCAGAATTTTGAAGGTGACTGCTACCAGAATTTTGAAAAATTCCATAAGAAAAGAAAGACTTTTAAAATAGTTTGGAAATCACAAAATCTAATCTAGACAGCCATCAAAACATGGAAAAATGATAAAATCACGATAATATACCTCATGAATCTTGTCTAAAGTGGAAATGAACAGTATGGGTGATATATGGAGATATAAATGATAATTGCAAAAAGGAGAAATTAAATATAATAAGAGAAATGTTCATCGAAAAATGTGTTGAAACCAAGGATCAACAAATATCTCCATTTTTTTCCCAAGATTTACTCTTGGTAGGAGATTTTAAGATGCTGATAGGGTCTGTAATAATGACATTAGAAAGGAACATTTTTATTGTCGAATAAATTCCATATTTTTTTGTCCCCAAATTCCAAATTCACTCCGAGAAGACCTGCATTCAAATCCTTCTCAACGCATATCTTGACAACAATTTATTGGGAGAATTTAGGCAGGGCATATCCATCTTTAGGTATATTCTAAATGTTTTTGTAATGACCAAAACACTTTCTTCACTTTTGAATTATATAGATAGATATGGAAGATTGACTTATATCAACATTTTGGAGACTCGCACTCACAATGGATAAAAAATGGATTCAATTGATAAATTTTCATCTTTGAATCACCCCAGAACCATGGTCCATTGTTTAAAACATTTAAGTTATCCATAACACTTCTATAAAGGAAAGTGTTGAAACGCATGGAAGACATTGTCATAATAGGGAAGTATTCATGCTCTCTACCCCATTGGTATCCCATCCATCATCACAGTCCTTTCTCCATATATTTGTTTACATGAAACCCTCCTATAAGGGCACCTTTTGTATATTCCATAGTCATTTGGGAGACAAGACTTTAATAAACTCCAATCTTCATCATACCCTCCTTATTGTTTATACATTGCACATATATGGATCTAGTAGCAAAGATAGTGTTAACCTATTGAGTAGACTTATTTAGAGTATTCTTATACCCAACTTTCACCATATTTATTTAGATATTTCATCATCTTTTCTCTCTACTCCTTGTTGATCCACTATGTTATATTCTAACATTTGAACTTCCATCTCACATTCAATCACTATAGTATTTTCCATCCCTGGTTTGACTTCTTCGTCATTATTATGACCCTTCAAAATTGTCACATGAGGGACATTATTAGTTGAGCCTCTTGAAGGTATTGGATTGGACTTCTTTGTCTCATCTTCAATCTTATGGGATGATTTGGTGTTGATTTTAGTGATGATTTTAGATTTGAAATTTTCCACCAATGACTGTGATAGATGAGAAACCTTAGGTATATCAAATATCTTCACAACATATTCTAGTGTCCACATAAACTAGCTGATGGGATGAGAGAATGTTTGTTAGAGTTACCATGGTATTCATCCTTGCTATTGTCGAATCCTTCCTTCTCCTTATATGTGTGTTTGTGTGCATATACATACATACATACATACATATCTATGTGTGTGTGTACATATACATACATACATACATACATATATATGTGTGTGTGTGTGTGTGTGTGTGTGTGTGTGTGTGTGTGTGTGTGAGAGAGAGAGAGAGAGAGAGGGAGAGAGAGAGAGAGTATGTTACAACTTATGTTGCATGAGTTTCTAGATTGAAAGAATGTTGGGAATGTGGATGAGTCTCTAGAACAACTAGAATTTTCACCCAAATTTGCAAGAAACATGAGGTTGGGAGAGGTAGTATTATATATTAAAAAATATAAAACATGTTTTAAATTACAATGTATTTGGATAATGTTATACACAACTATAATGCTTAATGGATAGAGTGTTGATATACATTATATTTCAATTTGTAAGTTGCTTGAACGAATTACTTACCATAGAAAATTTTAGGGGCCAAATTTTTCCCATATGATAATTTTCAATGTTTTTTTTCAAAAAATGATTCATCAATTTCCATTTTATTCACCCAAGTTTTATAGCATAAAGGTATTTTGCTCTAAAATTTGCCAAAATTTTCTAGAAACTATATAAAATCCTTAGAAATTTTAATATTTTTACAAAAACATAGCTAGAGATTTTATGATAGGCCTTTTAAGAATTAGTAAGATCCGCTAAGGTTTCTACACGTTAAGATAAGTATGGATCCTTAAAATTTTCCCTTCTACTCACCGATGTTTAAATTACATTCATGGTACAGGAACACACCGCATACATATTTGGATAGACTTAGAACTTAGAGTTGTAATATAATGTCAATACTGGAATTTTCTACCTCCTAGCAATGCCTAGACTCTAGTATTTATTTCAATGAAAATGCAGGTTATTCATGAATTGTTTTGCCTCCTAGTAATGCCTCAAATTTTAGTATTTAAATTTTATTTCAATCAAATTGGAGGCCAAACTGGGACAACTCTACCTCCTATTGTCTACTAAAATTCCTATATGGTATATACTATAGTATACTAGACTTTACTACTTTAGTACATTGAGTTTTTAAACAAGTTACAAGTAACAAAACTCAGCAACTAGTCTCTATAACTATAACCTAGAAAAAAAACTTCAAACATTTCATGTCATAAGCTACTACTATTAAGAATTAGTAGACCCCATAAAACCACAAAAAAAAATTCAAGGAACCACACCGTAGAATTTAGGAAAGCTCGCAACAAAACTTACAACACTACAGGAAATCACACACTAGAATTTAGTGGACAAGCATACCTGGAAACTTTGATGTGAGAAATTGACAAATGCTAATAGTTGCTCATGAATTCCCACACTACTACTCACAATGATGAATGACCAAATGCTAACAAGACACTTCACACCATTTCTCAAAATGCAATACTCACAATGCTCCTCAATTCACCTCACTCATACATGACTCCTCAATGTGCCTCAACCCTCACTCAAATGTGACTACTCAATACACCTTGGCCCTCCTCACAAAGACTCGCAATGCATCTCTCTCACACGACGAAGCACAATGAAACATGATGCCAAACAATGTCTATTCTTCATGGTGGGGTTGTTGTTTTATAGGTAGAAAATAAGGTTTTTTAAATCATTTATTTTAGAGGGTGTCATGAGATTGACTCCAAAACAATGAGAAAGCATGCTAAGGATGCATCAATTTGGGGCCCACAAGCTTGGGAGCTTGTGGGAGATTCATGTCAGACAAGGAGCTTCTACAAACTCCCTATATTGAAAACTCCATTTAAAATGTTCTCAAGTTCCCAAACTAGTTCTTAACCAATTGGGGACTTTTCGTACCCATTCCTGAGCTCCCAAAAATGTTAAAACAATGGGAACGAGTTTTGGAGATGCTAACACTGATTCTTGTGGTTAAAACAATAAACAAATGGCTTATAAGGGAGAAATGATGAGTATTTTGTCATTCAATCCATAATGGGTTAAACAATTTTCTCTGTGTTGAAAATCTTCTCTCTACATTCAAATTAATAAAAATATTTAAATTAAACTTAAAAGTTTAACCATGATTATAAATAATAAATTAATAAATTAATAAAAATATTTAAATTAAACTTAAAAGTTTAACCACGATTATAAATAATAAATTAATATTTCAATACGGTTTAATTCTAATTAAGTAAAAATATTTTTTTTCCATATTAAATTTAAATGTAATGAATTTTATGATGTGGCCTTCCACATAGTTGTCTTAGAAAGAGTGGAGCGGATGGATCCTTTGGTTCATTCGAAGGACGGTTTTAAAGGTTTTCCACAACAGATGGAATCTACTTTGAACAAAGGGCTTTTAAAAGCTTTCCACAAGCAGTGTAATCAAAGTCTCAACGTCCAGGAAAGGATATTAGGTTTTCTACAAAATGTAAATGATTTAAGTTCTGAAAAAGACTACACTGACTAAGTAAATTAGAGATCTACAATTATTTGTAGGATAATGGTAGGAGAGTCTTGTTTAAATCTTCTGTATGGTGATTAAAGCCCAACTTTGGAATTTTGTAGCGTTCTGTGCAAAACTGTGTTTCCAATTCCGATCTATACGCTCGAGATAAATTGTGGAAATAATGATTGAAAAGACAAGTTGCACAATTCCATAGATACCAGACCAGGGAAGGAAAAGAAGGTACTGCCCAATGCCCATCTTAATTAGATTTAGATTATTGGAAGATCCAGCAAAAAAGCTCAAGTCAACTATTTATTTGTTTTTTCACTCCTACTTTCTCGGACGGACTGAAATCGACAATCTACACTTACCTATGATTGAAATCTACACTCCCCTGTGACTCTAATCTATACTTGACTGTAATCTACACTTGGGTTAAGAATACAGTAGGAAAATCCACACCGTCCTATGACTGGAATCTACAATCTACACTCTCCTATGACTGTAATCTACACAGGGTTAAGGATACAGGTTAGAAAAAATGATATATTTATATAACAATCAAAGGAAAGCGAAACTGAAATATCGAGCAACCAATCATGGTTCGCTTGTGCTTGCAGCTCCGATCCTCGAGATCCAAATTATTCTGCTTCTTCGTCATGAATCTCTTGCAAGTTGTACTTCAGTGCAATGCAATGAATAAGGAAGGAAGAACTCTTGTGCAGATAAAAGAGACGGAATGGATTGACAGAAATAATGCATTGAGCAACTGGAACGCATCTGATGAGAGTCCGTGTAGTTGGAATGGAGTGTTTTGTAATACTCGATTCAACGTAGTTACTAAACTTAATCTCTCCAACACTAACATTTCAGGAACCCTGAGTTCTGCTATATGTGGCCTTCAAAATCTCAAGGAATTGATACTGCTTGGGAACGATTTCGGAGGTCCGTTCCCCCACGGATTGTTGGCGTGCAAGCGTTTGCAGACGCTGGATTTGTCAGAGAACCTGTTCGTGGGAAGCTTGCCGCATCGTATCCATGAACTGGCTGAGTTGCGCCATCTGAACTTGGAGTCTAACCGTTTCTCTGGAGATATTCCTCCAGGCTTGGGCTTGTTACCCAACCTCGAGACATTATCGCTCCGTTATAATCAGTTGAGTGGATCGATTCCTGCTTTTCTCGGCAATTTGACGCACCTGCAGCAGCTATGGTTGAAAAACTGCAGTCTGGGAGGAGAAATCCCTTCTTATTTGGGTAATTTGACGGAGCTGGAGAGCTTGGATCTCTCTGTCAATCGTTTATCGGGTAAAATTCCCACCAGTTTGATGAGGTTGTCCCACATGACAGAACTCTATCTCTACGAAAACAAGCTCTCTGGACAAATCCCGCACAATCTTGACGAGCTGAGCAGCATACGTGTTCTCGACTTTTCAAGTAATCCGCTGAATGGAAAGATTCCTGAAACAATTGCAACTCTGGTCCACTTGGAAAGCTTGGCTTTGTGGGAAAACAACCTCACGGGGTCTGTCCCTAAACAGCTAGGAACGCTTGTTAACCTGACAATCTTGAATCTTTGCAGTAACAAGCTTAGTGGGTGGTTGCCACAGAATTTGGGTACACATTCTGATATTTGGCTGATCGATATTTCAGACAACGATTTCGAGGGCCCTCTGCCTAGAAATCTATG
>ML782053.1:193129-216151 GCA_009831015.1 Picea engelmannii
AGGCTCCAAGGGGGATAGAGACCTCCCTGCAAAGCTATAAGAACTCCTTTTTGTAGCTCCAGTGCCTTAGTGTTGTGTTGTGGAGTCACGCTCTGATATGCATGCCGAAGACATCATACTGAAAACTTAAACTACTCTGCTTACAACAGGAAGAAAATAAATATGCTCTAGGGAGCTTATTTATGTACAATCCTAGACTAACTGATATTTTACAAAGGGCTAGGTGAAAGTGGACTTCCACCAAAGCCAATCAATTAACCACCTAACTGAACACTTATTTACTATGTCACTGATCAAATAAGAATAATGCAATGGTGACAGAAAAATGATTACATTTTTTAGCACTCTTCCTAGTGTTGAAGGAAAGATAAAGATTGGAGGTTTTAATATTTGGAAAAACTGCCACTCCATGTATTCCCCTATAGGGTTGTAAAATAGGCAACAAAACTTACTGGGTTGGTAACAGAAAACATGCTCTACCTTACACCTTCTCACCTCTAGCTGAATGTATGTGGCAAGCACATGTGAGTGAAAGGCTTATGCAAGTTGTTGATCCACCTCTTCCTCATCTTCTCTGATAACCTATGTTGGTTGAGGGAAAGGAATCTCTTCGTGTATATCAATGAAAGGATGCTTTTATTTAACATGTTGTTGAAAATATTCTACAGACCTAGGATAGTTGATTTCCACACAATGCCTCTCCTTAATGTATAAAGGAAAAGGCTTTGTAGGATGCTTTTGTAAATCCTTCATCTCCACCTCAGAATCTAGTTCATAGTTGTCAAACATAGGATGATTGCTCCCCAAGTCAACAAAATGTAAGGTAGGGGTATGCTCTTCTTCTTCTGAGTACTCATCAAAGTGGGTAAGTGCAGAGATCTTTTATACTTATCATGTTTCTCTTGGTAAAATCTTTGAATTTCATTAGAAGGTTGGAGGATAATTCCTTTCTCTTCAGAAAACACCTCAACATATTCATCATTGAACATAGGCAACCCATCAAGATCCAATCCAGGAAACAATATATCATCATCCTCATATGAGTCAAAAGTAGGTTGCTCATATCTAGGCTCTGAACATGATATAAACTGGATGTTTAGCTCCTCCTTTTCTCCTTCATGTCTCTCCTAAGTATCAACTTTACAATCATAATGAATAGAGGTCATGGAAAAGATCTTCTCATCGTCATCTTTGTTGAGAGATTCATTAAAAATTGGTTTCTCTGGGTCAGTACTTGACATCACTACTTCATCATGAGCTGGGCTGCCAAAATCATCTGTTTCAAAGACCAGAATATCCTCTACATCTCCTTCATATGAGCAACAAGAACGATCTTCTCCCAATTATTTTATTTTTGTAGAGAGTGTTCCTATAAAATTCACCAAGGTGTCATTTCCTACATCCTCAGAGCCTTCATAAGAATCATCAATATATTGAATACAATATTTCTATTCCTTACAACAGTTATGACATATTGACTCAGAGGAATAATACCTTGGACAATGCCTGTTGAAGGCTGCATGAAACTGCTCTAGGGAGGAGATGCTAGAAGGGGGAAAGGAGTGATACCACTCACGATCATCTCCTACTAATGAGAACATCAACATATTCAATAACACATCCTCATGATGTATTTCCCACTTATGCATGAGTTCATGAAAATCACGGAGATTCATGACAGGGCAGCCATCTTTATGTTCTCTAAATATGGGAAAAAATTCAACCCACTCGTTTGGAGTAGGAACAACATTGGGAAAACCAGGGGCAACAAAGAAATTAAAGGGAGAAAACCTTTGAGCCAAGATCTTGTCCATTTCAAACTAGTGGATTTGTCATTGGATTCTTTAACTGTGGAGTCTCCAGGTGAATGATATGCAATCAGAATAATGTGTCCAGTTTTAGTTCACCATCTAAAACTGGATCTATTGTTGTCATTCTCCCAGGGAAGATATATTCACTTTCGTCCCCGACAACGGTGCCAGAAATGTTAGCACTAGAAGTCACCTCTAGATTGCATTGGAGGTAAGCCCAATACCCATCAATTTTTATGTCACAATGAATACATTTAAAGGGGGTCAAATGGGTGCAGACTCAAGATAATATCGTTCTAACTTAGAAAATTGGACCAGCATGCACAAGCAGGTGAGGTATTGATTAACTTCAATCAGTAAGTTGTAGTAAGGGTGAGTAGGTGGAATAACTAGTGAGGATAATGTAGAGGTCTGCTATGGACATTAGGTCTTCCAGCAGCCTAAAGAGGAAAAGATTCAAATGCAATATCCTCTTGGATTCAAAACTTCATACACTAAAATATGTCTAAACGACACAGTTACAACAGCATGATGATCAAAATTTCATCACAATCTTGTTGTAACAACTCAACTGGATACTATATGCTCGAGCTACTCAGTGTAAGAGGGAAAAATATAACACATCAAACTGATTAAAACTGGTCAAGATATTGCAGTGATCAAACCTACATCACAAAAGAATAACTACCCTCGACTGGATCATCCATGCCCGAGTGTTCTAACACAGATATTACAAAGAAATGAAAAGGAAAATGAATTTCATTAAATAAGAAGTCTCAAATATAGATACATAACTGGAAGAACCAGAGCTTCATCAAAACTTTACAATATGGGAGCCTAGCTCAACCATCAACCATAACAAAATGGAAAAAATGCCTACATATACTCAGAATTGGCTCTGATTTCTCAAGGCATGATAATGTCATGGATTCAAGGCTTTGCGTTAGTGAGCTTCTCTGTCAGGATGCGCATGCAGACATTAGTCAGACTGCTCATGCAGTCTTCTATCAGATGTGATCTCTGGTCAAACTAGGCTGATATCCTGCTTCCGTGATTGGTCCTTCTCTGGTCTTGTATTTATGGAAGGAGACGATGTCTCAACTACCTTCCTTGTTTTCATTAACTACTTCATCAGGATCATAATGGACATAGACAACCTGGCATAGAACAATGAGTGATGGGCGGCCATGTGGAATGACGCAGAGGGCGGAGAGATGACTGGGAGTTTGTGGGTGCTAATACACAAGAGATGAGGTGTAAATGCATAGGGGGATGATGTGGAGAGGAGAGAGGACACAAAGACATATATGTGAGGGGTCAGGGGGTACAGGATAGCCTCGGTGGAGGCAACATGGAGCGAGAGTGGGAGACACCTATTGGGAGGCGAGTGAGGAAGATGCGACAATGAGAGACAGTGGAAGGCGCACGGGGATGTGAGTGGAAGACAGGTGTTGGAAGGAGAGGAAGGTGGTATTGGGTTGCGGTAAGAGGTTTAGCTCGGAGGTGGGGGTAGCGGTAAGCAATTTAGTGCAGGGGGTCCGAGTTCACGAGGAGGCACCACGTTAGTGGGGGGTCCACGCCCAAAAACCACTAACTCAGACCCCCCCCTTGTTAAAGGAAGGATGTCAAGTGGGGGGGTCCGATATGTGATGTGGGCCATCGATCTGAGCATGCCCCTCTTGACCGTTAAGATCATTGTTCCCAATAGCTACGACGCGCCAATCCATCAGGTCATCCAAAGACTTAGGGTAAAATGAATTTAGTGGGTTTTTTAGCCCCTTTTTTGCATTTTTTCACCCAGGGCTCAATTCCTAAGGGAAAACACCCCCCCCTACAAACATATGTGCTAACACACCACAACCTTCAGATGAGAAAGATTCATTTTAGGACAACATGACCTCACATAATTTAAATTATCATTATTCTTATTAATACATGGGCATGTCTGTTTGCTCGCCATCATCTGTTGCAAGTCATCTCCATTCACACTCAACGTATAATGCACATGTATGATCCTCACAAACTGCACAAGATATGGATTCATTTCTCATTTTTTCTTCTCCATAGGCTTCTCGAATTTACAACATTGAATTTTAGTTTTTTTTTAAATTGAAGATTTGTTTTTCAAAGGTATGTGGTGAAGTAGTCTACCCTCCTGGAGTTACCTCTAGTACTGCCCAAGCTTGTTTTATCTACAAGGATGCATATAATAAGAGATGCTTCAGTTATTTGATGCCCTATAAACATAAAATATACATTATTAACAAGCAAAAAAACCTTTGATTTAGTTGGTGTCGTTAATGTTTTCTACCCAATGAAACAAAAACCAATTAACCTTTTTCTTATTTGGTATGAGAAATGATATTGGGCATTGGAAACCATCAATTTCAATTCCTCATAATTGGGAGCCGTGAATGAAAAAGACTAAAAGTGAATATAACAAGAACTAATTTTTGGTAAAAAGTAATTATACCTCTCCACGATGCTGCTAAATATAGGCATTATTGTTAGGCACATAGGGGATATTTTCCATAGTGATGGTGCCTAGGATTAAAAAAAATCACATAATAGATTTGAACATATCCATTTAAATTCATCATTTATATATCTTGTTCAAACCAAAATTATTGAAGTTCGTAATGAAAGCTACAAAAAGTAGTAGCAAATGTCCCTTCAGATTGCTCGTGATGGGATTCTAACACACTATGTGTGGTATGTGAGGGAACTCAACTAGACTCTTGGGATAAATAAAAAAGAGAGTTTGTTGATTTTTTTGGAAAAGTAGAGGAATGACATGTGGAGGCGTTTCGATCCCTTTTCATAACTGAACTATTTTTTGAGTTTGGAAATTATTGGATCCAGTTCCAAAAATCACACATTGGAGTTTTAAATCCTTGTTAGACATTTTGAATTTTCCCAAAAACCTTTTTGAACAAATTCAAAAATTTTATTCACTGAGTTTTGGAAAGTGCTCGAAGTCCTCTCTGATTAGGTGACTGGTGTTGAGTTTACATTGAAAATGGAAATAACGTGGGTTTCCCACCTCTCATTATAGGGCCTATTGTCAGATGAATCATATGGTTATAATTTCGATACATTAATCATCAATTTGGGTTTGTAAACTTACAAAGTTCCAGGAACAATATATGCAGATCTAACCTCAAAGACACACCACTCCTTAGTAAACTATGAAACAAAACTTCTCATAAATATTTTCTCATCTAACAGTGAATATTCTAAGGTAAAATTGCAAGTTGAATATTTTTTTATATTCAACAACACTCTGTTGTATTCAGTTCATGAGTTAGATTGACAACCCTCAATCAAAAATTATAAACAACCAAAATGAGAAACTAATAAATGGAGGCAAGGTTTCTATCATGAGCAGTTGTCAACTAGTAAAGAATTAGTGA
This sequence comes from Picea engelmannii, assembly GCA_009831015.1. NCBI lineage: Eukaryota > Viridiplantae > Streptophyta > Pinopsida > Pinales > Pinaceae > Picea > Picea engelmannii. Next base: position 198,354 of record ML782053.1, read on the forward strand.
CAAATAACTGCATAGATTGCAACTCTAACAATTCCTTGTTTAGAGGATCACCATTCAAACTCGGAGAAAAAAAAACATGAGATTCCTATTCCAACAAGAATTAGTTGAACCACATAGCATGAATAAAACTTCAACATCAACCAATTAACATTACTGCAAAATTGTGTCACACCTGCTACACAAATTGAACTGTAAAATCATATAAGAAAACAAAACCACACTTATTATAATACAAAAATAAACTAACCAGGGAACTAGTTTTGAGATGAAAGGGGCACTTCCTTCACTCAGAATTATGCCTACTACGTGCCTACAATATCAATATTTCAAGAATTGAGCATGCATAAAACCACATTGTATTTCATAAAAACAGAGTACAAAACTTCAACAGAGTCTTAGTCTTTCTTCCCTCTTATCACTTGATATCATCTATGTATATTCTAGGCAAAAATGCCTTCAATACTTATACAATTTCATTTAAATTAGAACAACTAATTCTGGGCATCCAATCCCATGCAAAATCCACTAAATATAACCAGGGAATTACAATATTAGATTTGGACAAATCAATGAAAAGAAAAAATTATATATTTGGTCATCTCATTATGATTTCATGACCGAAGGCAGGAAATAACAATATACTCACATGATATAGGATTTGGTTGGAGTTTTTACAATGAATAACATTTTCTCTGCTAGAGATTTGGCTGAATTAGACATCATGTATCGGTGTGTACATGTTTCTCCACAAAACCCATGTCTGCAAATCAGCTAGGAAGTTCAGCATGTATCCTAACCATCGAGGAAGTTACAATATTTTGTTCAACATGCTATAGGAACATTCCAGTAACCTCATCAACTTGATAAATTAAACATATCTTATTCATTAAACAAGGAAAATGTAATAACTAGGCTATAATAGTTACCTTTGAGTAAAAAATGAACTTGAAAGGAAAAATGGTAAAATAGATGGAATTATGAGGCAATAAGATAGGTAAATGGTAAAAATGAAATCCTGTAGATTATACCAAAAATGTCAAAAAATGAACCTTAGATCTCCCCCATGCTCAAGGAAATGCATGTCCTCATGCAAAATTGAACATCTTCAAAAGATAACTTCATAAAAATTTCGAAGACCCGGATCACACAACAACTTTGTATAAATTCTGGATGGTCGCTTGAGAAAATACATTAAGTTCAAAGGTCCTCAGTTGAATCCTTTCAATCTTGGTCTCAAGTCCTAATTCCACAAATGAAGTTTCTTGTCTTGTCTATACCATTTCTGGGCCTTCCTTAGCGATTTCTTGTTATCCTTCTTCAACCATGAAACCTCCTCCTAAAATCTGATACGGGAATCCTTCGACAACATGCTTTCACTCTAAATGTAATCAAACAATCATCTCCCTAATTTTCCTCTCCAGTTTACTAATTCTCTTGTCATTCCTTGTTGGGTTGTCAATACCAAGCATTGGATCAACCAAATTCTCTCCTAGGATTTGACTTGCAAGAAAATTGCTCAACTGAAATTTCTCAATAATTTTCCCCTCATTCGGGCTATCATGCACTTCATTATGTTTTTATGACTACTCACACACAATTAGCATTTCTCTAGAAATTTTCGAATGCTTTTTCTTGGGAGTGTTTTCAAGTATTACCTCCTTTTCGATTGTCTTCTGAAACTAACTTAATCCTTGAGTAAGTTTGGAAACCTGAATTCTCATCATCCTTTGTGGTGTAGGTGTTATCGAGACATCCCTAAATTTATATGTATTTTCCTCCTATGGCTTGTGATAAACTGAAAATCTTTGTCCATTTCCTTGAACTCAGGGACAACTTCATACTCCTCTTTTGTACTTGACTATTTCTATATATTTTCAGGTTCCTCTTCTACCTCCTTTGGTTAGTATTAGACCTCTTTAGGATCCTCTTCAACCTCTTTCCTGTCATCTTTAGGTTTGGGTTCCCTTTCTGGTGCTTGAGGTTCCCCAAATTGATTTTGAGCTACGAAATCTTCTTAAGTATCGTTCTTCTTCCTTAGCTCATTAAAAACTATCATTTTCACCAAGCCTTGATGGTACAGGTTCCATTCCATCGTCCCACTATAGACCTTCTTCTGTACAGTTTCTACCATATTTGTTAAATATTTCCAAAGAAAATAGGGTAAGTTAATATTTTGGCCCTTAAAGTGCAATAGGAGCATGATGTGGTAAAGGAAGTTCAAGCTAAAGAAACCTTTGTAAGCAATGTATTTTTGCAACAAAATTAGAAGGTTCTTGTACCTTCTCTTTAACAGGAATCACAATGCCCACTTAGACCATTCTAGTTTCATACTAGTTGGTTCCACAAATAGGGCCCAACTCATTTTTTCAATTTGATTTATTTTGAAACAACACTGCCCATCCCATGATATCTCTATTTCCTGTACAATGGAGTCTTCCGACACTGTGAGCTCCAAATCCCTGATAATTGTTATGTTCCCATTGAATCCTAATACAAACGCTAGAGGAACTTTTGTACTATGCCCATTGTATTTCAAGAAGAAGGGAAACCATCCTGCCTTCTCTATCTTCCTCCTACATTTTGGATATACCTCCAATTGGTCGGCTCCATCGGGTTCAACCATGACTTCTCTTATAATTGTTTCTCATATCCTGAGATGCAGGGTTTAAATGGCGTGGTTCGACTCAGTCTACAGAGAGGGGTTTACGATACAATGGTAAAATGAAGTTTTAAACGAGAATCGATGGGTTGATCATGATCATGACGATTAGATCATCATGATATGACTTAATAAGTCAAGTAAGGTAATGATCGACGCGATGTATTTTGGAATGATGTCGATTTAAATGGATGGTGATAGAGGGTTAATCAATGATTATAAATCAAGGTTTTTGAAAGGTGGTCAATTCAACACATGTGTGATAAGATTATGGGAGAAAGGATCATAGGTTATAATATTTTAATTCAAATGGTTTCCATAGCATTACACCTCCTAATTTCAATTAACAAATAAATTTTAATGTGTTGCCCAAGTCTCAATTACCTGGACTTACATTGTTTCCTTCCTGAACTATACCTTTTATGAAGTTTTGATTGATGCCAAATGGTCCAAGGATCTTATTATAGACTGAAAGCTTTGGAAACTTAGAAGAAGAATTTGTATCGTGGATTTCTACAGGAAAATATGGGTCTGCATAGATTTTTGGTAGCAATTCACCTATACCCCTGACTTTGTATTGATCCTATGTTTTCCAGGAACAAACAATATCAACCAAAATGGAGATCCTTTGTACTTCTTTATATACCAAAAAAATGATAGAGTATATGTGAGAACCATAGCTACTATATTCAAATAATCCAGGAAGTGAAATGCTACTGGAATAAGAACTGGAACAAGAATGTGAACAACTATTATAGGAATTGAAAATAGAATGCCACATGTTTGTTGTGGTTGAACTGCTACAAAAATATTTATCCTTACCCTCTTTCTATACATTCACTTCCATGTGAATAATTGTTCTTGAAGTTGAACATGGAGGGAAATCATTGGATTATCGACCATTAATAGATTCCATTAACCAACACAAAATTTTGCACTAATAATTTCAATGAGCATCAAGGTACCCCAATGCATCATGTCAAGCATGGATAGATTTTTTGAAGTCAAGTAACTTGCAAGATATGAAATCCAGGAAACATTAGCACATCCCCACTTCTGTCAACAAGAAAACTTGTCATTAAGTAATACAAGTTCCAAGGAATTATTACAATATTCGAGCTTAGAACCTAGATAAAGAGTTGGAGTCAATGGGGAGAGATTTCTAGAAGGGGGGGCTTAATGAATCCCCGATCATCCAATGTGAGAACCATTCAAAATGATTAAATAAGTTGTGAAAAATGAACCACCAAAATACACTCTTTTATTTGGGAACCTCACCAACCAGGAACCTGGTTCTCAGGTAAGGTTCCGACCCAGTTACACTAGAATTTCTAGTTTTCACAATTGATCATTATTTTCTCTTTACTTTTTATTATTTTTATTTATTATATATTTTTTGCTTTATTGAAAATAGAAGAAAACTAGGAAGAGGAAGTATGTGGGGAGACTCCCTCACCTACCATATGCATTTCAACTTGCTCCATAATATCTCTAACAAGCTCCCCCTTATACATGGGATTTTGATATAACTTGAGCCTATGCCCATTAACCAATAAGGAGACTCTCTCATCATATATAGTTCAAATTTTAACAGATCCATTGTCAAAGACAACTTCAATCTCAAAGGGTCCAAGCCAATGGGTGTTAAATTTTCCTTTGAAGTCCTTGAATATGGAGTCGAACAAGAGTGCCTAGTCACCTACCTTGAATTTTTTCTTCTTAATGAATCTACTATTCCACTTTTCCCTCTGTTTTTGTATGAGATCAATATGTTGGAAGGATTTATGATGCATCTCATACAACTCATTAAGTTGAAAAATTATTTATTTATGTTCTTCGGTTAACCCCATCCCCAATTCTGCTACCATTCTAAAGGTGTTGATTTAAAATTCTATGTGAAGGAGAACTTGTTTCCCATACACTATCTCATATGGGGAAAAAACAATGGTACTCCTCCATGTTGTCATGTAAGCCCATAAGGCTTCTAGAAGTCTTTTTGACCAATCCTTCTTGTGTAGTTACACTGTTTTTGTAAGAATTCCTTCCAAAACCTTATTTTTTGACTCAACCTTCCCATTATCCTATGGGTGATATGAAGAAGATTTCATGATTTTAATGTGTCACTTTTGAGTAATTTCCTATACCAACTTAGATGTAAATTGAGTTCCCTGGTCAGTAACAATTACTCTAGGTACCTTGAAATGAGTAATAATATCTTCAAATAGGAAATCCACTGCTATTTTTTTTGTTTCTTTAAACAAATCCTTTGCTTCCACCCATTTTGCAACATAATCAATGCAAACTAGAATGCACTTCTTACCTTTGTTATGGGGGGTCAATTGGTCCTACAAAGTCTAGGGACCAATTTTCAAAGGGTCCTATAATAAATTGCAGTTGAAGTGACATATCATCTGCTGAAACTTGATATCCCATCCTTTGATAGATATCACATCCCCTGACATACTTCTTGACATATTGAAAGAGAGTAGGCCAACAATATTGTGAATGGAGAATCTTGTAATCTATCCTTTGATCTGCAAATCCCCCCCCACAAGGTTCATCATGACATGCCTTTAGGATGTCAAACATATCATCCTCTCTTACACACCTATGAATAATCATATTGGGACCAACGTAAAAGAGATCTCCCTTAATGTAGGAGTATGGAGCACTCATTTTAACAACCCTTTTCTTTTCCTTGGGTGAAAACTGAGGTGGAAAATTTCCTCTAGTAAGATAATTGGATATGTCTATGAACCATGGTGAGTTAGTAGATATAGAAAATAGATTTTTGTCCAAAAAATTGTCATCAATAGGAATATTCTCACCTTTATTATCAAGCCTAGAGAGGAAGTCTACTACCTGATTTACCTTACTCGGTTTGTCCATGATGGTGATGTCAAATTCCTTCATCAACAATAGCCATCTGGTGATCCTGCCATTTGTGATAGGTTTTCTCATCAAACACCTAATGAAAAAGTGATCAGTATGAATAAATACGTCATACCCTATGATATAATGCCTAAATTTATTAATTGCATAAACTATACAAGGAACTCTTTTTCAGTCACAGTGTAATTTAATTCAACTAGAGCTAGATTATTTCTTATGAAATAAATATCATAAGTTAATATATTTTCCTTTTGTCCCAATACAACTCCTATGGCTGAATCTGATGGATCGATCAAGATGTGGAATGGTAGGATCCAATTTGGTCCTCTCAATATTGGGGATGAGGAGAGATTTTCCTTGACTACATCAAATGTATGTTGGCAATCATTATTCCAATAGAAATTGGTATATTTTTTAATAAATTTGAATAGGGGCAGGGCTATCTTCATACAATTTTCTACAAATCGTCGATAGTATCCTACATGGTCTAGGAAGATTTGGAATCCCTTTTGATTGGTTGGAGGTGACATTTTGACAATTACTTCTATCTGAGCTAGATATACCATGATTCATGCATCAAACACATGGAAACCTAATATAATTCCTCTAGTCATTATCATAAATCATTTCTCATTTCTTAATGCAATATTTGTCTCCCTATATCTTTTCAAAACTTTTTCAATATTAATTAAAGATTCATCAAAATAATCACTTGTTGCAGTAAAGTAATCCATATATATTTCCATATAATCATGTAATAAGTCATAAAAAATACCAAGTGTCACTCATTGAAATGTGGTTGGTGCATTGCATAAATCAAAGGGAAATACCTAGTAAGCAGAGGCCCCCCAAGAACATGTAAAATTTCTCTTGTCCTGGTCTTCTGGAGAAATCCATATTTGGTTGTATCCGCTGAATCCATATAGAAAGGAAAATTATTTCTTTCCGGCTAGTTTGTGTAGAACCTGTTCAATAGAAGGTAAGGAGAAATGATCTTTTAGGGTGGCCTTGTTTAACTCCCTATAGTCTATTCATACTCACAATTTCCTATTGTTTTTAGGAACGATCACTAACAGTGGCACCTGCTGATTTTCCGAGATGGGATAAATGAGTCCAACATTCAAGAGTTTCTACAATTCATCCTTCACTATTTCCCTCAAGGATGGATTCATTCTTCTCTATGGTTGTCTAATAGGGGTGGAATCTTTATTAATATATATGCGATGGATGCATGTGTCTAGGAGAATTTCTTTCATATCAATATATTCCCATGAAAATGTATCATAAAAGTTTCTTAAAACTTGGATTAATTTTCCTTCATTTGTACTGTCTAAGGATGAATTTATGTTAAAAAAAAATTTGAGAAAAAATTTCAATAGTCTTATAGCCAGATTCATAAATTGAATGTACAGGAAATACAGATGAAAAGGAAGAGGATTGTTCCTCTTCAGTACAATTCTCTTGAAAATTATGTTCAAAAAGACAATCAATGGAGGATTAAATGTGAGATGATGACTTCCCCCCACAATAATTCGAGAGATCCAAATTAGTAATGTGATGATTAATCCAATTCTCGTCAGTATTTTCCTTAAATCTCATGGCTTGTGCAATAGTCAAAATAGGTTGAAAAACTTTGTCATTGTTGTCTTTGTCAAGCCATTGTGTACATTCAAGTTCAACCACTGATCTTGTAGGGGGGTATAAGGTAATGTTTTTGGTATTAGTGCCATGTGTAATTGTCATATTACCAGACCTACAATCAATGAAAGCATCAATTGTGGCCAACCAAGATCTCCTAAGAATTAAGGGGTACCCACCTATATTGGATTTAGGTTATATGACATAGAAATATTCTGAGTACTCCCACGAGTCCAACAAGATAATCACATCCTTTAAAATACCCTATGGATTAAGTTTAGATTGATCATCCAATTCAAACACATTGGGTGTAGGAAGGAGATTATGAAGTCTCAATTGAATCAATGTTTCTAATGTCATTACATTTATGGTTGCACCCAAGTCGATTAGGGTATTCACAATGGGAATTTTTTTGATAAGAGCTATGACTACAATATTCCCAGGGTCCATATACTTTCTACAGTGACTTTAGTAGAAATGAGATTTTCCAGTTTCCCTACAACTTGGATGGTTCGGGGGTCCTTTTTTCGTCTACTTGGATTTTAATGCACAAGTCTTTAACTATTTTAGTATAAATGGGCATGTCCTTTATTTCTTATAGTAGGGGTATCTTAATACAAATATTTTTTAGTTTTGACACCAAATCGAAATCAGAAGGTATTATTGGTTTTTCCTATTATAGCTTCTCTGGAAAAGGAGGTTGATTGAGTTGTAATAATTGTTCCTTCTGTGAACCAGTTTGCAGGGATGTTTGAACTTGAGACTGACTCTGATATTGAGATGCTGATAGTGATGGTGACTGGAATTTATCAATTTTATATTGGATGGGATCTTCCTCCTCTTCTCTTTCTTGGAAAATCATTGAGGATGTTGGTTTAAGAACCTTCACAGACCTCAAGTGAATTTCCTATAATGATACAGGTGTGATGGAATATATACGAAATATTTTCAGATCAGTTCCATAAATGGCCTTAGATGGATTATTATTTTTAGGATTGGGGATAGGCTAGGCCTGAATTTAGTGTTGTCGGGGAGATTTTTGAGGAGTAGGTAGTTATAGTTGTTGTGGATGATTTATTTTTTGTTGATGGGCCTTTCAGGGTTATGCTGTATATAGTGGTGGTGCAAGATAAGGAAAAGTAGTCATGCCATCATAGGATGGACCACCCCAACCTTTTCCAAATCTATTATGGACGGGGCTGAGGTGGACAAGGTTTCCACAGCATAGGAGTGTTCCACATCTAATTATGAGGATAAGGAAATTGAGATGTAGAGTTTTGAGCCATAACTGAAGGTCTGGGTTGCCATGGTTTCTATGCTTCCATAGAATAAATTGAAATTGAGTATTCTTTCTCCCCTCGATATACTTCATTAATTCTTGGTAAGGAAGGGTAGTTGTTGGTGGCATGGGATTCTTCACAAATACCACAAATTTGAATGTTGTCCAGGGTACATTCCCTCAAAGGGTGCTTCTTTTGACACTTAGGAAATAATATATGAAAATATTTTTTCGACTCTTCCTTCTTCTTAACCTGGAAAACATCCAATTGTGAACTCAAAGAGATGATAATATAAGTTTTAAAATTTTCAAATATATTACCAATTTTATCCTTTGTTACCCCTTTTTCTTTGAGTTCCCTCTTGAATATCGTCTGCATAATTAAAATACCTCATAATACGGAAGCTGAGAAACATCACCTGATCCCATCAGATTGAAAATTCTAAACACTCATCCCTTATGCCTCTTAGCGGAATTGTTCTCAATGTTTCTTTACTCATCTAACTTTTTTTCGATCTATAGCATCCCTAGCCCTGGACTGTTGGGCTATGCCACAAAATATCTTGCGTAAATTTATACCAAATAACAACATACAATTTTTTTTCGAATACACAGATTCATGCAGAAATAACAGTAAAAATATGCATGCAGCATACATAGGCGAAACCCATAAACATAACACACATGTATAAATACACATCATGTAAATTAACACACAATTGATACTTGTCTCTGATAGAATAACCCCAACTATGTACATACCTTCCACGATCCTCCTATCCTTAGACCCCATTGCTGAGAACTCTCAGTAGTGGGTCACCCTTGAGCTGGGACTAAACTCCACCCGGGTAAAGGGATTTCTAACCAGGCTGAAGCTACACAGAAAACAAGAAGTATTTCGTCCCAGGTACCAACTCAAAATAATAGCACACATTCTCTCATTCCCCACATGCATGTCCCACCCTAGGAAATATTTCCCTTCTCTACTCAATAGTCCTTCGACTACCCCACTTCCCTTCCAAGGCTTGAGAAATAGGACAGACACGAAGTCTCAAGGCATTGCAGCAACAATTGGGATCCCTTAGGAAATCAATTCCTAGCAATTATCTCACATGGATAGATTTTCTAACTGGCCTAACAACCCCCCTCTTCAATCCATGAGCTTGAAAACCTTCCTCTTCAGTCTAGCTTTTAAGTCAACCAGGTACAGGCTCAAGTGAATGTAGCAATAAAAAACAAGTATGGATAGGTGATGTAAGCAACCATGCTCAGGAAAAGAACAGAGATGGAAACAATAGAAATCAATTAAGGAATAGTATTGGCTCAGGTATGGTATAGGTAGGCTACCTGTGACAGGGAGGTGTTGCGTACAACTTCTTGGTTGCAAAGGTTGAATGATGGAGGCCATGGAGTGAAACGATGACAAACTAGTTAAACGTGAACGACAAGAATCGTGAATTCCCTAGTGAAAGGGAAGAATGGTGAATGTGATGGTGTTGGAATAGGGGTAGAACCAGGGTTCAATGATCAAGAGTGCACCAAAAAAACCATAACTACCGGCCCTTTCGGCAACACCTACGAAGCAGATGAAGTCTCACCCGAGGTAGAGGCAAGGGTGGTTGCAAGAATCAGGTGTCTGTAACCTTAGTTGGGACACAGATCTGTGATTATATAGCTTACTAGAGCACCTAGCACTGTTAGTTCCTCAAGATACATCCAATAACTACTTCGCTTATAAGATAGAGCTTCGCAGCATCCACACTAATCCAAGCACTGAGCAATAGTAACATAGATCAAATCCTGGTAGATCGGCACTAAGCATCCTCATACATATCAGATCTAACATTCATACGCCTCTAAGAGCACAAAGCCTAAGTAGATCTACCTAAATATATCAAAACACTTGGCAGTAGAAGGAATAAACACATTGAACCAAAGAACAAAGCATCACACACGGATTTACGTGGTTCACCCCCACCCTGGGGCTACATCCACCAACTCTTCTTTTGTATTAGCTTCAATCAATCAGGTTACAACACAGATCTTATCAAAATTCTACTCCGCATAGGACAGGAGATCTGTGTGCACCTCGCCAGATCCTCCTTCGCCGAGTAGATCTTGCACAGAGCCTCCTTACAATCTGTGCACTCAACACTTATAATACTTTCACTCAGCTTTGCAAGTCTATCACATAGATCAATTCTTAGCACTAAGCCATTGGGGCTCCTTACATTTCCTAAGTATCTATTTATATCTTACAAAATTGGGCTTAAGCGTGGGTAAACCCATGGGCCAACATCCCTTTCCCATTACATCAACCCAAAACCCTAAAAGAGGCCCAAAGTGGACCAAGATCCCACGATCTCTACTTCACCTGTTGCTCCATCTTTGACAGGGTGTCGAAGTGCAAAACAGTCAATTATGACCAAGTGTTCCTCAAAACTTGGTCAAGGGCCAACAGGCCCCCAACACTCACCTGTGACTCATCCCGAGTCACTAAGGTCTGATCAATTCTGCTTCGAACTCCTTGATCTTGGCTTGAGCTGCTTTGACCTGCCGCATTGCTACTGCCTCTTGCTCGGTGAACTCCTGGATGAGTGCCTCGTTCACCGGCCCTTCTAGGCATTGTTATGTTGTATTCACAACCTGTTCAAGTTCTATTCCTTGAATTTCAACTTTAGTGAACAATTAGCATGCTTTTTCTTGCACTGGTTGAAGTCATTGAGAGACTTCCATTACTTTACTCTAAAGCCTGTGAATCTATTGTTGGGTTGTGTGTTTCTCTGGAAACCTTTTCATTCTCTCTACGTGTGATAGGGCCTTCAATTGCACCTATAGCCTTCCAAATTCGTACTTCACCTCTTGGAGATGCGACTCCAATTTATGCAATTATGGTTCTCGGCTAGGTTCTCATAGATCTTCGCACTTCTGCTACTTAGTTGTTTGTATTCCTCAGAGAGTGATTTAATCCTTTATACGGTGCTCCGGGAAGTTATTTATTGTTGTTCGTGCACTTCTTTTGGGGTCTGATGTATGGTCTGAAGCTCTAAGTCCATGACTCTTTGTTGAAGTTGTTGAATAACTTCAGCAAGCGTCATCACTTGGATTTCTATGGGGTCCTCTGCCTTCTGTTCTAAGCCAGTCACAGAGCTAAATTCTTTGTTGATTGCTTCTTCAATCCTAATCTTCTTCGCGAGCAACTGCTCCTTTTATTTTTGGATCTTCTGTTTGTCTTCTTCCAATTTTGCTTGGAGAGTGTCCCGCTCTTGTTGCGCAACTCGGCGTTGCTTGATGATTTCCTCCTGTGCTTTCTTTAAGGCCTGGGTGGCCTACGTGGTTTCTTCCTATGCTTTTCGAAGGCATTCTTCGATTGTGGAAGCACTCTCATGGAGTTGAACTGGTTCATCTCCCTCTTTTGTTGTTCCTTCTGGCAGGGGCGCAGTGGAGACTGCGCGGCTAGACTGAAGTGCCTGTTGCACTCCTTGGAGCTCGCTCTCAATTCTGTTGTACATTGCCTCTTGCTTGGCTTCCTACTTTTATGTTATCTCTTCTATGGCTTCATTCATAGTTGCAAGGAGAAAACTAAAGTCATCTGGAGTGAGCGTAGTCTTCAGCTTAGTCACGGGTGCTTTTGATTTCTTTCGGGAGGAATATTTTGGAGGCGAACCCTTCCTTTTCTTTATGATTTCTACTTCATCTCCTGGCCTCTATTCGACTTCCTCTAAGTCTTCACCATTACCTCCTTGCTCTGGTGTAACAGATGTGGTTCTTACATATCTGATGTCTACATCTTGGATATCCTCATCCTTCTTTGTCTGCTTTGTTTTCTTTGTCTTACTGGGTCCAGGTGTATTCTGCGCAGCTTCTGGGTTGTCAATGTCAGATACTTATGCGGGGTCTATGGGAATAAGGAGGTTTGTCGAGCATTCCTTGGTGATTTCCTCCAGGTATTCTTATGTCATCTTATAATATGACTGAAGTTGTTCCTTGTTCTCATCATCACGTGCTGTAAGATAGATAAAATGGCGGTATGCACTAAACTTTATCAAAGGTCGAAACCTGTGTAAAGTATTCGGGGTCATGTGTGGCTCAGACTAGATGGCAAGCTTCAACTGGGTGTAGTAGGTGTGAAATACGGCATTGGATTGCCATTGCTTGTTCATGTCATTCGAGTACCACAGGGTACTGAACTTCACAGCCAGTGGTTCAAAGGGGTCAATGTCGGGGAAGTTTTCACCTTCCGGTAGCTCCCATGCAACAAAAGCTATAAGCATCAAGAGCCAGCTAAAGTGAAATTCATCCCCCTAATCCTGGGCTTCTGTACAATCAATCTCTAGTTGATTCACCAAGTACTTTGCTTGGTTCATCTATATTCCCTCTATGCACTTTCCTGCAAGGTCAACTAGAAAGTTGCATACTTGCGTGGGTCGATTATTGCAAACGAGCTTCCCTGCGATCAGTTGACATGCAAGGTGCACTGCACCGCTCTGAATAAAGGCTACCTTGTAGCCTCGCGCTCCTTTCTCAACATCGCCATAAGCTTCTTTGATCTTCTGAGCCAGAGCGTGGTCCGCGGTCTTTCCAAGATAGTAGTCACGGGGATCAGGGCCCTGATTGCTAAGACCTGTGATCCTATTTATCAGCGTTGGATCAACTGTGATGCGGGGGTTCAACCATAGGTATCCTCCATGGTAGCTCGCTAGAAGTAGCTTAATACAATAATTCACCTCCTGGTGTCTGTCGAAGTGCGATATCTTCATAACATTGAGTAGAGTAGACTGCGTGAGGTTCATTGACCATTGTTGAGGGATGATCTTCGAATTCTTTCCCTTGGTTCTAGTTAGGTACTTGTACAAGGCCAATGTGTTGTAGACTTTTCGATCCCCCAGGTTGAAGTCACTAAACTTCAATACTGCAATCTTGTTGTGATATGCACGGACTGCGCGTACCCCTTTCGACTGGTACATAGTGACTAGAGTGTACTCAAAGTCTCTAGGCACACTATCTCTGTTGATCGCACCACTCAGAGGTGGTATGTAAGCAGGTAGGATGGATGGGACCAACTTCACGTTGGCCATATCGTCCTTATGTTTGGTTCTTCTTTCTGCGTCGGCTCAAGATGTTCCTGCTCGAGTAGTCAGTGTGGAGGCTTGCACTCCTGTCATCGATGATGCCTGTAAACCTATAGACAATCCTCATTCTAACATGACTCTTTCGACTCTAAGGCTAGCAAGTACCTCTCTTACAAATTATTTAGGTACGCTAAATTCGTTGGACATATACGTTCAAGATCAATAGCTCGGGTTCTCACAGTAACATAGGCACTGTAGTAAGGTAGAGAGTAAGGGAAAAGTAATCATTGTTTATAATTTAGGTAATTTGCAGGCTCAAATTCACGATTAGCAAAAGTGTCTTCCGTGCATGGCGCGAAGGATTAAGTAAGTAACTCTGTAACGGATCGTTTGCAATGGATATGGGGCTTCCTTAAATCTGGTTCTATCCGTTATGGTGTGGTCTAATGGTCTGGTGATGAGCTAGCAATGCTTTTTGATCCGTTTAGAGTGGCAGTCGAATGGACATATCGGCCTCCAACAACTATATTGCTACGTCATGGCAAAGTGACCCATGTTGTTGTTATGTTATCTCGGTGAAGCTCGAATTTTGAAAATTTTCTTTCGAAGAGGTTCCCTCTTGAACTCTCTGTAGCCTGTCGATCTGAGCTCTCTTTTTACTTAGATTTATAGTCTTTTTCCCTGTGAGCTTCGTCTCGGTATTTATTTTCTCGTTTTGGTTCTTATTTTCCTTGGGCATAGTCACTTCGCATTATTGAGGTTCTTTCCCAAGACTCATGAGAACTACTTCATCTGTATTTGGTACAGGTACTCCAATCTTCTGTGAGTCCCCTAACTCCTTGATAACTGGGCTTCTAGTGTTAATTAGCTTTGATTTATTCTCTTGTTCCTCAATCAACTGTGCGATCCTTCTGGTCATGAAATCTTTTAGCTCTTGTCTCTATTGTTGTAATACCTTTTATTCTTCCTTCTTTCTGGCTTGATCTTTCTCAATCCAACATTTTCCAAGTAACATAGTGAATGGGGCACTGTCCTCAATAAATTTAATAATCTCAAAATCTTCTTCAATCGAAGTTCCATTGACTGTCATAGGTATCTGAGCGAGTTTTCCACATAACATAACCAGTTTTGAATAGTCCTATTCATCCTAGTGAAGGAATCATGGCAGGCTTCCCTATAACTTCCCAGGTTCTTTCTGGCATAATGTTCACTTGTGTTTCTTCATCGAGAATACAGTCAATGTCGAAGTCCCCTAGTCTTGCTTCGACTTGTTCCTTTTCTTTGAAGATCTATGGTAATCAGACATCTTTATGTTCCCTCAGTGTTTCTTTCATTTGTATCAATACTTTCTATGATTCCTTCTGGGGTTCTTCTATTTCTGGGGCTTCCCTAGGGTTTGGATTCATTCCTTCGAGCCTAGCAATCATTCTGGGGCAATCCAATACTTCATGATCCATAGCTTTGCAACAGAGCCAAATAGGTCTTCCACCAGGGAATTCCTTAGCAAGATGTCTTGGTCTTCTGCAACTGTAATAGAGGGTTAATCCTCTCTTTCTTTTAAATGATCCCCAACTTCTTCTGTACTGTGCGCCAAGATCATGGTAACTAGCCTGCAAAATTTTCTTTCTAGGATCCTGCATCCATTTGTTAGTCCAAACATTCTTTCTATGCATAGGTATAACGTATCTATCAGATCTATTCATATCAAGCTTTCTTTCATCTATTAATGCCCTAGGTTTTAAGCTAGGACAAAATCCATCAAAAATACCTAGATCCATACTTTAGAAACAAAACATTTCTACTTATCTTACTTCTACAGAGCACAAAGCTTACAGATCTTACCTCTTTTCTACAGATATGAGCTTTTTTCCTTAGAAACTTCTACTTTTACCTTTCTTAGAGCACAAAGTGTTCAGATCTTGCTTCTTTTCTTTATATCTGGCCTTCTCTTTTTAGCACAAAGCTTCGTAGGTCGAATGAAAATCTGTGCACTAGGGAAACAGATCTACGCACAGAGCTTTCACGGTTTCTAGATCGAATCTTTGCACAAAGATTTTATTTCTTAGTTCCCAGCAATCATAGCTCTAGGTCCTAGTAACGAAACCATTTGTTGCCACAAGGGCAGACCCAGGTTTCAACGCTCAAGAGCACACCAACAAAACCCTAACTATTGTCTGTTATCACTCCAAGAAACCCTTTGTGGTTGCAGACCAAAGGTGCTTGGTAACTTAAGAAATGAATGTTTTTGTATTTTATAAAGGTGGATCAATGGGACAACTCAATACAGCTTATGGCATTCAAACATGAAAATGATAAACAAATAGACAGTGCTCTCAAAGATTGATTAATCAACAGATAATTTTTGAAGTGGGTGGAGAAAAGATTGTAACTAAACCAGTACAATGTAGGGTCTAAGAAAAAATCAAGAGACTTATTATCAGGCTATGATCTAAACAATGGGATAACAGCCATTCAAAGCTTGACAACGCAGATAATAATGCAGAAGAAAGATGGAAAGATGACAATCAAAATTGAAAGGAACCTGTGATCTGTATTAACATAAAAAGTCTGAGTACAATAGCCAATTACTCTATCCAAAATCGAAACCCTTATCAAACTGAGTTCCTAGGCTTTATAGCCTTTACAAACAGTTTTCAGATCCTGAAAACATGGATCAAATCATCTAAAAATAGCAAGTCAAAATTCAGTTGCCAAATATGTGGGATAATCCCCAAGAATGAGATCAATCCAAGATTTCATGATCTCTTTCTCTTGTTGACTGTTGGTGAAGTGAAGCACAGCCTCCCAAGGCTGACTAGTGAGTCTTCCAAGAGGCAAAATTCGAATTTGCTGAGGTGGCAGAATGTCTTGATTTTCTGTTCAACATAAATTGTCCATATCCTTTGAAATATCTTCTTTCCTCATAATATGTCAAAAATAACTGTTGTGTTGGACTTGATAATTCATGTGACATGCATTGGAAAAGGTCCCAAACCTTTTCATATCAAAAATCCATGATCTGTGCAAAAAATTATTCGAATTCTGGAAAAACAGACTTTCGGTGGTTGACTGGAACATTTCCTAGGTAATTTAACCACCGAAAGTCAAAATTTTCAGAAAAAACTACCTTTAGGAAAAATCAATTTTCTCAGCCATGGAATATCCGTTTCGCACGTTCCAATAGTCGATCGACATCTACAGATCGTATTATTTCCAATGGTATAATCATATTTGTATTTGGAACTAGGGAAGATAGTGAGAATTTCCCTACAAGATTAGGCATATTTCCTTCAAAAATGCTGGTGCATTTTTGAGAGTTAACATTTGGCTCCAACTGGGATGGATACATCCCTGCGAGGTGTAAAAGAACCTAGAAGACCTTGTGCCTTTAGTATTGGGCCATGGAGTCATTCAGCCTTTTCAATGGTTAATGAGCACACACACGGGCTCGCCTAAACCACCGAAAACAGAAACTTACCCAAAAATTGAAAACTGGATGAATCTCGATTACATGCAAAAAGAATATCCCTCTGCTCTGTTTTGCACTTTAAATTTCTTGGCGACTGATTGATTTATATTATTCTTTTTCCCTAACATGTGAAGCTACTCAGGCTTCAGTTCTCATGTTGTTCATTAGATGGTCAATGTGTGCAACCCAGTCTTGCACTCTATTGCAGCAGTTTCCCATAAAATCCTTCAGCTTAGAATAGTAGACATCCTTCAAGTGAAAATATTCTTCCTGGAAAAGACCTGCAAGAAAATTTACATATGCAAAAGGAGGATAAAAATGAATGGTAACAGATATTTGTAAAGCCACAGATCAGTAGCCAATGTCAACCCCAGATGCCAGTAAGCCACAACCAAATGCAGATATGGTTTTCAACAAAAACAGTGCACAGATGTAGTTGCCTATATATATTCAGCCCCGCCAAAGTTGATGTGCCTTTTGCAGCTTTGTGTAATGGTTCAATGTCAGCAAACATTGACATAAGCTGCCCTCATCCAATCTGTGAAAGTCTTGGGATCCTTTGTATGTCCTCCTTTGAAGAGCCAAGCATTTCCAGGATCATTTGGAAGATTTTGTTAGCAGCAGTTCTCTCACGCAGAAGGTCTCTATGAAATGCAAGTGAAAGCAAACAACCACACACCTTAAGTACATGCACTTTTGACTCTAGATGATCTCCCAAAAGTAAAGTCCCCAACTGATATAAAATACTAGGATCTGCTTCCAATTCTCAGTATGAGGTCAACAGGCACA
>ML782053.1:221217-234889 GCA_009831015.1 Picea engelmannii
AATGTAGGGTCTAAGAAACAATCAAGAGACTTATTATCAGGCTATGAGCTAAACAATGGGATAACAACCATTCAAAGCTTGACAACGCAGATAATAATGCAGAAGAAAGATGGAAAGCTGACAATCAAAATTGAAAGGAACCTATGATCTGTATTAACATAAAAAGTCTGAGTACAATAGCCAATTACTCTATCCAAAATCGAACCCCTTATCAAACTGAGTTCCTAGTCTTTATAGCCTTTACAAACAGTTTTCAGATCCTGAAAACATGGATCAAATCATCTAAAAATAGCAAGTCAAAATTCAGTTGCCAAATATGTGGGATAATCCCCAAGAATGAGGTCAATCCCAGATTTCATGATCTCTTTCTCTTGTTGACTGTTGGTGAAGTGAAGCACAGCCTCCCAAGGCTGACTAGTGACTCTTCCAAGAGGAAAAATTTGAATTTGTTGAGGTGGCAGAATGTCTTGATTTTCTGTTCAACATAAATTGTCCATATCCTTTGAAATATCTTCTTTCCTCATAATATGTCAAAAATAATTGATGTGCTGGACTTGATAATTTGTGACATGCATTGGAAAAGGTCCCAAACCTTTTCATATCAAAAATCCCTGATCTGTGCAAAAAATTATTCGAATTCTGGAAAAACAAACTTTCGGTGGTTGACTGGAACATTTCCTAGGTAATTTAACTACCGAAAGTCAGAATTTTCAGAAAAAACTGCCTTTAGGAAAAATCAATTTTCTCAGCCATGGAATATCCGTTTCGCACGTTCCAATAGTCGATCGACATCTACAGATCGTAGGATTTCCAATGGTACAATCAGATTTTTATTTGGAACTAGGGAAGATAGTGATAATTTCCCTACAATATTAGGCATATTTCCTTCAAAAATGCTGGTGCGTTTTTTAGAGTTAACATCGTCCCTTTCAGCAATACCTGCAAAGCATATGAAATCTCACCAGAGGTAGAGGCGGGGGTGGTTGAAAGACTTAGGTGTCTGCAACCTTAGCTGGGACACATATCTGTGATTATACAGCTTACTAGAGCACCTAGCACCCTTAGTTCCTCAAGATACATCTAATAACCACTTCACTTATAAGACAGATCTTCGCAGCATCCACACTAATCCAAGCACTTAGCAACAGTAACATAGATCAAATCCTGGTAGATCGGTACTAATCATCCTCATACATATCAGATCTAAGATTCATACACGTCTAAGAGCACAAAGCATAAGTAGATCTACCTAAATATATCAAAACACTTGGTAGAAGAAGGAATAAACACATTGAACCAAAGCACAAAGCATCACACACAGATTTACGTGGTTCACCCCCACCCTGGGGCTACGTTCACCAACTCTTCTTCTGTATTAGCTTCAGTCAATCAGATTACAGCACAGAGCTTATCGAAATCCTACTCCGCATAAGACAGGAGATCTGCGCGCACCTCGCCAAATCCTCCTTCCCCGAGTAGATCTAGCACAGAGCCTCCTTACAATCTGTGCACTCAGCACTTATAATACTTGCACTCAGCTTTGCAAGTCTATTACATAGATCAATTCTTAGAACTAAGCCATTGGGGCTCCTTACATTTCCTAAGTATCTATTTATATATTACAAAAGTGGGCCTAAGTGTGGGTAAACCCATGGGCCGACATCCCTTTCCCATTACCTCAACCCAAAACCCTAAAAGAGGCCCAAAGTGGACTGAGATCCCACGATCTCTGCTTCGTCTAGTGCTCCATATTTGATAGGGTGTTGAAGTCCAAAGCAGTCAGTTATGACCAAGGGTTCCTCAAAACTTGGTCAAGGGCCAACAGATGGTGACTAGGGAGAATGGTGAAAATGAATAAATATTTCCCACATATAACTACATGTTCCCTGAATGACACATGGATCTCAAGGATTTTGTTCCTCTCCACTTGTAATTCATTCCCCTTCACATAGGAAACTAGGATAACATGAGATTTATCCATACCTTAGACTTTTAGGAATAATATTATAATATGCCATTGAAGATAAGCCCTATATCTTAGTCCCTTTCCTAGGATCTTAGCCCCCCCCCCCCACTTTCCCTTCCTAGTGCAGTTTAGTCCCCCATACTCTTTTATCATGATTGGTCTACACACACTGATGTATTTTATTAATGATGTGAGTGTTTACATATACAAAAATAGGCTCACTAGCCTTTAGCATATAGGCTCTTCGGCCTAATATTCACATAAGCCTTCTGGCCTATAATAGCCTAGCTCACTAGCCTATAAAACATATTTACATTTACAATTGGGGATTGGTATTATGGTGTTACATCACCCTCCCCTTACTTATGCACTATCCTCGGTGCAATACATTTACCACAAAAATTTCAAAAGCCTTAAAAAAGATGTGGGTATTTTGTCCGCATAACATCCTTGTGCTCCCAAGTTGCATCCTCAAGACTGTACCAGTTCCATTGGACCTTTACTATCTCTATGGATCGATTCCATATATTCTTGATCTTTCAGTCCAGTATGTGCACTGGATGCACCTGAAAATAATCTTGTTGCTCCACCTGAATCACATTCCAATTAATAACATTATTAGCATCAGGCACATACATTTTGAGAAATGATACATGGAACACATTATGAATAGACATTGATGCAGGTAATGCAATCATGTATTCTACAGGCCCAATCCTCTCTAGGATTTCAAATAGCCCATAATAAAGAGCTGCCAACTTTGAACAATTTCCCAACTTCATGGAACTTATGTTGGCCTTCACTTTCAAGAATACATGGTCACTCGCTTTAAATTCCCTGTGAGTTATTCCCTTATCAACATAGATTTTCTTCTTGTCTTGAGAAGCCTTTAAATTCTATTTTATTTTTTACATCTTCTCTTCCATTTCCCTAAGTAAATCTATCCCGACCACTGCTTTGTCTATTGGGTTGTCCCAGCTCACAGGTGTGTTTCAACTTCTTCCATAAAGTGCTTAAAATGGACTCATCTTTAGAGATGCTTGGTACCCATTGTTATAAGAAAACTCTGGCAAGTGTAGGTAGTCTTCCCATTTTGATGGTATATCCATCACATACATCCTCAACATATCCTCAATCACTTGATTCACCCTCTCAATTTGTCCATCAGATTCTAAATGATAAGTTGTGCTAAAATTCAATTTTTTTCCAAATCCTTTAAATAATCATTTCCAAAAGTTGGAAGTGGATTTTGGATCTCTTCCAGACACAATTCTCTTGGGTATCCCATGTAGTCGAGCAATATCTCTCATACAAATATCAACAACGTTTTGACAATAAAAATTGAAACGAGGAATTTTGCCCACAAAGTATTGCTAAAGCCTATTATTTAAACTATGCTAATAAGATATAATACTAGTAGGTGGGATCCCCTTGTAGACTGGAGGCTCGGAGATAGTCATATCACAATTTTTATGATGTTTTTTTTATACTTCTTACAAGGTCTTATATGGTTGATGATGCAGTCTTGGTTTTGTTTTTTGACATATTGGCAGGTGGATAATGAATTTTATGTGATGTTATGTTATTCTAAGATCTAATCCTATGTTATGAGTGGCATATACTACAATTGTTACATTTGATTAGATCACCATGATTATTACCTGGTTACACCTGCACAAGACATATGTTAGTAACAAGATAAAACAAAAAGAATGGAAAGAGACGTACAACAAAAAATTCCAAAGGAAAGGGACTATACTATGGTATGTTAAGAAGTTATGTGCAAATGAAATGAAAAGAAATTAGTGTTAGTCATGACTAGAAATGGTTAGTGGCTATGCGAATTGTATTTGAGTTATATTGGGCGCATTTGATATATGGCATGGTATGGTTTTTGGCAATGGTTAAATATGGATTTTGGGTGGCACATTTGGCAAGAAATATGTCGCAAGTTTCAATGGTTGGAATTAATGGCATGGTTAATGGTATTGGTGATTGTTGGCTATCGTGTACTTTGAAATTGAATGTGGAGGAAGATGGAAGCGAAGTGCAGTAAATGCACATCACTCCATACTTCTCCCATCAGGTCGTCAACCTAGCATGGTTATTATTTCATTTGGTTTTGCTGGTGGTTAAGCTTTAAGATTCAATCCTGGAAGGAACTACTCATCCAACTCACCCTTTTTAAAGCTATTGGTTACAGGTATGGTTCTTTTCACCCATCCATGAATTTTTCTCTCTGTATGAAACGAACGATGGCTCAATAATGTGTTGGTTTGTGTTTACATGAGATTGGAAACTGTGTAAACGCGTGGGTCTTCTCTATGAAATGAATGTGTGGTTATTCATTTTGCAAATGAAATAATTGGTTTGTTGAAGTTATGATTTCGTTGGATGTTCTGTGTGGTGAAAAATCTAATGGCTCTTTGTTGTTTTAAGTAGTTATGGGTATTTTGTTGGATGGTTTCTCTCTATTTAGCCTTGTTGGTCGCTTCCTCAAAGTTATGGTAACCATATCTGGTTTTATTCAGGTTGTTGTATATGTTTTCAAACTACCTTGAAGGGGGTTGCATGGCTACTTGATGAAGATGCTTCTCTTGTGGGCAGCCGCCAAAGGATCTGTGCAAAGTTGTCCATCATTTCGTTCATTTTTCGTGCAAGGGATTCCTTGAGAAACATTTTAAAAGGATATCCTACTCCATCATACTTATTTTCATCCCCCATGGGTTGTTTTCGGGCTAGGCGCAACTGATATTGCAACGTATCGATTGGTTCGAGTCCCAACTTCTTGTACCCAGATCTTGCCGGGGACATGCACGGAGAAAAATAAATGAAGAGTAGACCGCTATGATACCACTGATCCGGATTAAGGAGCAGAATGAAATGATTAATAGATTGAATACAATAAACACAAAGATATGAATAACAACATAGATACACAGTGAACAATATCTTCTATTGAATAAATGAAATAGTTTGAAACAGTAAAATTGCAGATCTGAAACACTTGCTCGAATGGTGGTATCTATCTTTGAGAAGAGATGTGGCTTCTATGGGCATCCATCTGAGTAGAGTGATTATAATGAGGCTCCAAAGTACTTTTTAACATTACTCATGAATTCCAAAACCCTAGGATATGAAATGCTAAACTTTATGTGGGCCCCTATGGGTAAGTTGGTACCTGAACTTTTTGGGGTTGTAAATTTTGCGTACAACCTTTGTTTTAGGTGCATGATAGCCCGTTGGAAAGGTATTTTCGAGAAATACACATTACACCATAAAAATATGACTACTTCTACAATTTGAATGTGGCAAGCCAAAAAAACTTGTTTAGGGGCCCAAAACGGACCTAGAAGTACAAAAAGATGTGTTCACGTGAAAACATACAAAATAAGCCAGTTGGATTAGGTGGGAGGCCACTAGTATCCACCTGGAAGATGTGTAGGGATTCAGACAACCCTAGAAGTGTAGAATATATAATAACAAAGAAGTACAAATGAACGTGCTGAAATAAAAATTGTCAAGAGGAGCAGGTTGGAATACTTGGGTGGCCACCAATATCCACCTGGATTAGTTATCCCCCCTTAGGAATCAATGGTCTTCATTACATTGAGTTCCCCCATCATATTAGGAAACTTCTATTGAATTTGGCCCTGAGTGAGACACTTTCCTTGGTGGAGGAGTTTCCCTACCTTGACAACCTGATAAAAATGGATCCTCTGCTGGTGAGTTCCCTTCACATGTGTGTCCACTATCTGATTAGTGGATGCTTGTTCCATGCAGTCAGGGTTGAGCTCTGTTTGTGTCATATTTTCTGCGATCTCTGAGGTGTCCATTAATGGTGGAAAATATGGCCGAAGGAGGTCCACATTGCATAGTGGGTGCAAGCCAAGGAAGGGTGGAGTTTTGAGCTCAAAATAATTGCTACCCACAACCTTGGTGATGGTGTAAGGCCCATATAAAAGTGGGTGGATATTTCGATGGGGCCCTATAAGACAATCCTTCTTCAAATGTAACCAAACCTTGTCTCCAACCTAAAACTGGTGAGGTGCCCTGTGTTTATCATGGAACTTCTTGTACTTAGCATTGACTTTCTGCAAAATCTCATGGACCTGTTGGTGGATGTGTTGAATCTGCTCAATGAATCTGGTGGATTTATCGGTCTCAGACTAAAAATGGGAAGAGTATGTCTGTGTGGTTTCAAGAGGTAGTGCAACATCAATGGGACCCAAGGGTTGGAATCCCATTCCCATCTAAAATAGGCTATGGTTGGGCTATGTTGTAACTGTGTTGAACATAGGGGAGACTCTCATCCATGTACACAAATTATTAGAATTTTACATGTGCAGGATGTGGACAATCGTCCGATTGACGACCTCTTTTTGGTCATCCGTTTGGGGGTGGAACGTAGTGGATTTATTGAACTTGGTGTCCAACAGTGACTAGAGCCTCGAACAAAATGTGTTGAGGAACATGTTGTCCTGGTCAAAGATGATGGTTTGTGGTATCCCAAAATGGACGCACACTAGTTCGAAGAAGATCTTGGAATTATATGTTGTTGTGATATTCTTCTTGTAGGCTATGAGGATGGCCATATTTGAAAACTGATCAATGACCACAAATACACAATCATTTCCTTGCTTGGTGGATGAAAGACTAGATATGTAATCCATCGAGATGGATTCCCGAGGATTCTCAAGGGTAGGAAGAGGGGTGTATAATCCTTTCTTATTGATGGATGGCTTGGACATGGCATAGGAAGTGAAAGATATGATATACTTGTTGAAGTCCTAACGAAGTTTTACAGAATAAAAATGTTTCTGGAGAATGACCATAGTTTTCTCCATGCCAAAATGTCCTTCCATTCGACTGTAGTGGGCTTCCAAAATCAGCTTTGCATGCTCACTTGCAAGAACAAAAAGATGGCCCAGATGGCATAACAGTCCATCCTGAATGTGAACATCGGTGACATTCGCGCATGTACCCAAGAGCGGATAGGTGGTGGCGAAGTCTAGATGTTACTGATAAAGTTGGGGCCACTCAAATGCCTCATGTCCATAGGAATGGAGCACAGTGGTGAGTGCATCCACAGGAGGTCAAATGAGGCAGTCAGCAACACAATTTGTGCTCCCTGTATTATTCTTGATGTTGAGATGGAACTACTACAGGTAGGTGGACCACTTCTGATGGAGGTCATTCTGCAACTTCCCCTGTGTATGTATGAACTACATAGGCTTGTGATCAATGTGGATGATCATCTACTTTCCCAGAATGTAATGTTTCCATTGACGATAGGCATCTACAATGGAATTCATTTCCTTTTCATAGGTGGGGTATTTCCGGACAATATCTGGGAGTGTCTCTCTATGGTATTCCACTAGATGACCATGTTTAGTGAGAACTACACCTACAAAATAGTCATATGCATTAGTCTCAATATTGAATGATTGTTGCAGATCGGGCAAGGAGAGTAATGGAGTTGAGCACAAGTGATGCTTCAAATCATCAAATGGCCATTGTTGTCCCTTACCCCACACGAACGTTTCCCTGCCATCGCCCTTGGTCACATGGCTGAGGGCCCATGAAATATGGGAGAATCCCAACATGAACCATCGGTAGAAGTTGGTCAGTCCCAGGAAGATCTAAATCTCGGTTAGTGTGGTCGGGGATGGCCAGTCACACATGACTTGGATCTTAGCGAGATCAACATGTACCCCATGTTCATCAACTATGTAGCCCAAGTATTGGACCCTGTCCATGCCAAAGGAACATTTTTCAAAGTTGGCATATAGCTCGTGTTGCTGCAGAGTGCTCAAAACTTGTTGAATATGCCGCATGTGTTCCTCCCAATTTCTATTGAAGATGAGAATGTCATCTAAATATACCACCACAAAAGAGTTGGTGAAGGGTCTCAATACATCATCCATCAACCTTTTGAAAGTGGTTGGTGCATTTGTTAAGACAAAGGGCATGACCAACCATTTGAAGAGACCTTCTTTAGATTTGAAATTTGTCTTCCATACATCAGTTGGTTCGATGGGAACCCGGTGGTAGCCAGACTTTAGGTCAATCTTGTTGAATAACTTTTCCCAATTGAGTTAGTCAATAAGGTCATCAATCCTAGGAATTAGGTACCGGTTCCTGACAATGATTTTGTTTAATTATCTATAATGAATGCAGAGTCACCAGGTCCCATCCTTATTCTGCACGAGTATAATCAATCTTTTGCAAGGGGAGGCATTGGTTCTGATGTGCCCTTTTTGAAGAAGCTCTTGGATTTATTGCTTGATTTCGTCATTTTCCATCAGCGAGCGATGATAGACTAGTCCATTAGGCAAAGGTGCACTAGGTGTTAGATCAATTGGATGCTTGACTTAACAATGCGCCGGTACCCCGGTGGGTGAGGAGAAGATGTCTCTATACTCTTCCACGATCCTATCCACTTGCTTCTTCTACAACGAGAGACTCTGTGTAGATGCCATGGATTTGGCAGTGACCTTTTTCTTACTATGAGTATGGATCACAAAGAAGATGAACTTTTCGGTCTGTGAAATGACCTTACTACATTTCTTAATATAGATTAAAGAAATAGAGGTAGGCGATGCTACCTCTAGTATCTTGTACAAATGTCTACCCAAAGTAATAATAACACATGAGGGTCTAGACTCATACACAACATGATGCTTCCACAAATATGGTTGTCCTAAAAGAACATTGTTGGCCCTCGACCAAGTTTTGAGGAAACATTGGTCAGGTTTGACCACCTTTTTGGACTTCGACATGCTGGTCGAGGATGGAGCACCCAGGTAGAGCTGAGATAGTGGGATTCACTTGATTTGTGGACCCAACATGGGGTTCTTAGGGTTTATGGGATGTCGTCCCATGGGTTTACCCATGATTAGGCCTTGCTATGTAAAAGTATAAATAAATGAAAGAATGTAATCTAGTCGGGATAAGAGAATGTAAGTAGCTAAGTGCAAGTAGTTTTGGGTTGCTTAGTGCAACAGACGGTGTATGTAAGGCTCTGTTCTTAGTAGAGGAGTTGGCTTTGTGCCTTGACCTGATTTTGGGAAGGTGGATTTGGTGCTTAGTGCACATATAACATGTCCAGTGTGAAGCTTGGCTCTGTGGCTTAGTGCATAGGAGCAGAAGAATGTAAGAGATTGAAGATTACTAAAGAAGAAGAATTCATTGGTGGACGTAGCCCCACAATGGGGTGAACCACATATATCACGTGTTGATGATTTTATTTGTGCTATGATGTTGATGTGTGAATCTTCTTAGTGCACTGATGGTTATGTATGATAGATATATCTATGAATGCTTAGTGCTTTATTTATGTTGAATGTGCTAGATCTAACTTATGTTGCTAAGTGTGATGTGTATTGTTACTGCATTGGTCTATTCTTAGGGTTTCTTCTGCGATGTGAATAAGGATGATAAACTAATGCATGTTTCTCTTAAGTACTCTACGAAGTAATTGTAATCACAGATTTGTATCCCATATTGGTTACAGACACATGAGTCCTGTAACCCCCCTGCCTCTACCTCAGGTGAGACTTCGCCTGCCTTGCAGTTGTTGCTGAAAGGGCCGATAGTTAGGGTTTGGTTGGTGCATTGTTGAAGCGTTGAACCCTAGGTCTTCCCCTCTTCCAACAAATGGTTCCATTGTCAGGACCTGAAACTGTGATTGTTGGGAATTGAAGTAAAGGAAAGAGAATCTATGTGCGTAGATCTACTGCTGAAGTGCGTAGTACTCTACTTGACTTGCGAAGATTTTTTCCAATAGAGTAAGTTGTTCTGAAGACAAGAGGTAAGTTCTTGAAAAAGGTAAAGCTTTATGATTTGATAGAGTTAAGATAAGTAGAAATTTTTGTTTTGAAAGCATGAATATAGGTATGTTTGATAGATTATGTCCTAGTCTGAAAGCTAGGGTACAGTTAGAAGAAAGGGTTGATCTGAATAAATTTTATAGAAATAAAGAAAGGTATGTTATTCCTATGCATAGAAAGAATTTTTGGACTAACAAGTGGATGCAGGAACCTAGAAAGAATTTTTGTAGATTGCAAGTCTAGCACTATGATCCTAGTGCGTAGTACATGAGAAGTTGGGGAACTTACAAGAGGAAGAGAGGATTAACCCTATGTTATAACTGCAAAAGACTAGGCCATGTTGTTAAGGAATGCCTTGGTGCAGGTTCTATTTGTCTTTGTTGTAAAGTTGTTGGTCATGAAGTTGAGGATTTTCCAAGAATGATTGCTAAAGTAGAACAAATGAGCATAAGACAATAAAAGAAGAGCACGTTAAAGAATCATCAAGGGAAAGAATCAGAGAAAGTTTAGAATCCATTAGAACAATTGAAAGAAGCAATGAATGATCACAAAGATGTCAGTTTACCATAGATCATGAAAGAAAAACAATGCATATATACAATAATAGGAGACTTCGACATAGACTGTGTCTTGGATGAAGAAACAAAAAGTGAATATCATGACAAAAATCACTTGGAAAATTTTGGGAAAGCCTACTATAGTACCTTCATTGGGAAGGATAGGTTTATTCAAAAGAAAGATGGTAACCCTATATGGAAGAGTTACTAATGTACCTGTTATTATTCGTGGAACATCGACTGAAGAGGAATTTGAATTCATTAAGTTTGTTGAGAACAACACTCCTTTCCCCCTTTTTCTAGGTAAGACTTGGATTGAGAGAAATTAGATCAGAAGGAAAGCAGAGGAAAAAGCTATAGAAAATAAAAAGCAAGAACTAAGGGATTTCATAGCTAGAAAGATAGATTGATTAATAAAAGGATGAGAAGTTGAGTCGAAGCAACATAAGGAAAGAGAATTAGCTTTCAAAGTTGAAATAACACAAGAAGTTTTGAAGGACCTATCCATGTTAGAAGAAAGTATATCCATCCAGGAAGTGGTAAGGGAAGGGATATTAATTTCGAACCCTTTGAGAGCACCTCAACAACGTGAAGTTACTACACTAGGAGAAGATAGGAATAAGAATGGAAAGAGAAATCCAGAAACAGTTAGAGAGACTCAGATCATAGGAAAGAAGGAAAGGAAGCTCAATAAGAAGAAAGACAAGTTCAAAAAGCTATAGGAAGTTTTAGAGAAAACTTCGCAGGAGGCAGGCTTGCAGGATCTGAACCTCGCCGGAACAACAGAACTGCGCAAAATGGGACTTCGACTTGGCGAAGCTATATGACCATTGGAGGCACCCCGACCATTAGAATGACGCTCTAGAACTAGGAATCAAATTTATGGGAGAATAGACTGTGTTTGGTATGTTGATACCACACCATAACGGACATATTCACATTAAAGAAAGAATTCCTGGCCGTTAGAATAATTCATTACGACACTCACTTATTTAACCCGTTGGTCGCTATGTTGGGACCACTTTTCACCATCCGTGATTAAATGAGCTATCATAGATTTTATTTTGTGTCGAAGTGTGATTTTAGAACATAGACCTCGCCATTTGTTGTTTACTCCATCTATCCATTTTCCTACCCCGACCTGTTCATTTAAAAGAGAGAATGTCGAGAAAACAAACTGAGTTAGAGAAGTCCATCGAAGATGTCCTTAAGAAATTTATGGCTGACAAAGCTATGTCTAAAGGTGTTTAGGCATCATCGACTAGGGGACTGCAGGCTTCCCCTTCAACTGCACGATGTTCTATCCATGCTAACCCCACAACTGAGACGTGAAGTAAGAATCACTACGATCTGGCTAATGTGAAGCAGATCCCATTGATCTTACCATATTATATCCCTCCTTTGACTAGCGCGGTTAACTATGATAGCATCCCACGAGACTATGAGTACACTTTGATCACTGCATACATCCCAAAGGGGATACGCATAGTTGGAAGCCAGTTGGGACAGATCCCATCCTTGAAGAACAATGATTTCAATGTCGGTGACAGAAAGAAATATGTAATCCTCTCACCTCGTAGATACCTAATGAAGACGACTGGGAAGAAGCCTCGCATATTCTCCCAACCTTGGATTAAGGAGTTCGCGTAGTCCACGATACTGAATGTCATGAATATTCCTCATTTTGGTTGACATTAGGAGGTCAATGCTTGTGTTAAAATCCACTTTTCATGCTATCATGGTGGATACATATGGCTCGACAGGTGGTTTATTGTGGATCCGGTGTTGATCCACTTAATCACAAGATTGAGCATGCAAGGACCCAACCCTCAATAGTTCTACCCAGGGAAGACCTCGGATCGCTCCCTGGCACAACGCATCAAGGAGGCATATGTGTAAATTCTAACCTTGTACAATGTCTATTGTAAACAGATATTCAAAAAAGAATAGAAAAGATACAATGGAAAATACAAACATTACACAGAGATTTTTCCCCTAGAAACCCAAACCGGGAAAACCAGCATACATTATATTCATTTATTGTGTTACATTGTTTACAATACAATATACATATAGGTGCCAGCGGCATCCAAAACCCTAACCCAATGACCTAGATTAGTCCAAAACCCTAATTCCTTAACCAAAAATAGAAAACCATCGGCAAAAACCATGTGCCGAAAAAACCACCTAAATACATGACATGTTTCTTGAGGTAGGTGTCACGTTTCTTGAGGAAGAAATTTTTTTTACTACTCATGCAAAGAATATAACACATACCCAAAATTCTCCCACTTGTTGTTTTCTTTGCATACAGGGGGTTATAGGGTTAGATAGTCAAAAATCCAGGGCCACAATGCCCATGGATCCTCTACACCAAGAGAACTTCTCAGTGCTCACAGATTTTGTTAATGAGTCTGCAACATTCTTCAAAGTGTCCACCTTCATCAGTGATACTTTCTTTGCTTCAATCATGTCTCTCACAAAGTGATATTGAACATCAATGTGCTTTGTCTTTGAATGATAAGCAGGGTTATTCGCCAGAAAAATTGCACTCTGATTGTCACACTCTATCCTTACAGCTTGTTGTACCAACCCAATACCTGAACACAATATTTGTAACCATACCATTTCCTTACTTGCATGATTGGCTACCATGTATTCATATTATGTAGTTGAAAGTGCCACTATAGCCTGTCTTTTGCTCATCCAACTTATTGCTCCTCCAAACAGGTTAAACACATACCCACTTGTAGATCTCCTATGATCCAAATCTCCCCCAGTCTGCATCCACAAAGCCATGTATATCGACCACTCTATCCAATCCTGGTCTTCCTTCATAGCACAATTCATAGTTAGCAGTGCCACGCAAATACCTGAAAACCCTTTTTACTGATGTCCAATGCTCCTTCCCTAGTTTTGATATATACCTGCTCAAAACTCCCACTGCATGTGCAATGTCTGGTCTAGTACAGACCATTGCATACATCAAACTGCCAATTGCACTCGCATATGGAACATGAGACATGTCCTCCTCTTCTTCATGTGTCTTGGGACACTGATCCACAAATAACTTTACACCAACACGAATAGGAACCTTGACCGATTTACATTCCTGCATATTAAACCTCTACAATATTGTCTCGACATATTTTCTCTGATTTAACTAGAGTTTCTTCTTTTTTCGATCTCTTTTAATTTCCATGCCCAAAATGAAATTTGAAGCACCAAGATCCTTCATGTCGAATTTAGAGGACAACTGATTTTTCACATCCTGGATAATCTCCTTGTTGTTTCCTATCAGCAACATGTCATCCACA
>ML782053.1:234939-257072 GCA_009831015.1 Picea engelmannii
CCACATCCTTGGTGATTGTTTTAAACCATACAGGGACTTTTTTAGCTTGCATACTAGCTCCTTCTTTCCTTTCACAGCATAACCTTCTGGTTGCTTCATAAAGATTTCTTCTTCCAGATCCCCATGCAGGAATGTTGTCTTCACATCCATCTATTCTACTTCAAAACCAAATGCAGCAGCAACAGATAAAAAAAATCTTATAGAGGTTAACTTGGCAACAGGAGAAAAAATCTCACCAAAATCAATTCCCTCAACCTGGGAATAACCCTTTGCTACTAACCGAGCTTTGTATTTCTCCACTTTTCCTTCTACATTCAGCTTCTTTTTAAATACCCATTTTCTTCCAATGGGCTTTTTCCAGTTGGCAACTCCACTAGATCCCAAGCCTCATTCTTATCCAAAGATGCCATTTCTTCTTCCATGGCCCTTTTCCAGAGATTTCCATCCTCTGAATCCACTGCCTCCCTGAAAATTCTAGGATCATCATCAATAATAGACAAAGAAAAATTTGAATGAAAATACGATGGACTATACCTTTCTGGTAGCCTTCTTTCTTGATCTGATCTCCTCAATACTGGAGTATGAGGATCTTCTTCTTTTGATTCATGTTCTTCTGTAGAGTCTGCTTCATCATCCTTTAAATCAAACTCTATCTTCTCTGGTTCTTCCTTACTTGGTAGGACTTCCTGTTTAACATCATCCTTCATTTCTCTAAATACCACATCTCAGCTATACACTACCTTCTTAGTTTCTAGGTTCCAAAGCGTATAACCTTTGAGACCATCTTTATATCCAATAAAGATACATTTTTCAGCCTTCTTATCCAGCTTACTCATGTTTTCCTTTGGAACATGAACATATGCATCGCAGCCAAATACCTTAATATGTGTGAGAGAAGGTTCCTTACCAGTCCATACCTCTTGTGGAGTCTTATCACCCAATGCTGATGAGGGTGATCTGTTGACTAGATAACATGCAGTACCCACTGTCTCTGCCCATAATTCTCTCCCTAACCCGACACCACTGAGCATGCACCTTTCTTTTTCCATCAACGTCTTGTTCATCCTTTCTACAACTCCATTCTACTAAGGTGTATATGGAGTAGTCTTCTTCCTTGATATACCACACTTCTTACAGAATTATTCAAATTCATTCCCGCAGAACTCTCTGCCATTATATGTTCTCAGCACCTTAATTATTTTCTCCATTTGATTCTCAACCAGAGCCTTAAACTCTTTAAACCTGTCAAAGACTTCAGATTTCTTCCTGAGGAAATATATCCAAGTTTTCCTCGAGAATTCATCTATAAATGAGACATAGGACATAGATTTTCCCAATGATGGGATCGACACAGGTCCAAAAACATCATTGTGAACTAGTTGTAAAATTCATTCTGCCCTCATTGCACCAGAGGGGAATCTTACCCAATTTTGCTTCCCATATAGACAATGTTCACAGAAATCAAAATCTAGAGAGCAGTTAAACATACCTTCAACCATACCTTTACCATGTAGTAGTCGAAGACCCTTCTCTCCGATATTCCCCAGTCTTTGATGCCACAACATAACCTTTTCTCCAGAGACTGTAGGAGGATTTTCTTCCTCAACTCCAATATCAAGAACAATGGAGTTATTACACCCATCACTAATAGTGCTTCCTAGCAGCTTCTACAGTGTTCCAAACCGAACTCCCTTCATCAACACCATTGCTCCTCGAACCATATTGCAAGTTCCCTTTTCAAAAATTGTTTTTACCCCTTCATCTTCCATTTTGCTTACAAAAATCAAATTTCTGGCCATACCTAGGATGTGTATAACACCAAGCAGTGTTCTAATCCTTCCATCTATGAGTCTCAGCTTGACCCTTCATCTTCCTATGATTCTGGTTGTCGAATCATTACCTAAGAAAACATTACCTCCATCATACTTTTCATATTTGCAGAACCACTCCCTGTGGGGAGTCATATGGAAGATGCACTAGAGTCGATCAACCATGCCTCATGATCTGCATGTGTGCTTGAAGAGGCCAAGTACACATCCCCTCTTTCTTCCTTGGAGGTCTTTTCTTCTGTAGAAGAAGATTCTTCAGATCCCTTCTTTTTCTCAACTTTGGATCTACACTGCTTCTTGTAGTGCCCTTATTTTCCACACCTCCAACATACCCTTACAAAATTTCCAGGATATTTAAATCTACCCTTAGACTTAGATCTCCCACTTGAGAAATTAGATCTATTTCTTTCCTGGGAACGTCCTCTTGCAAATAATGTGTCTGTGCTATGTCCTTCCATATTCTTTCGTCTCATCTCCTCCGACAACAAGGATGAGACCACTTCTTCAAACTTCAAAGAATTTTTATTACTACCTATGGCCACAACTAGACTATCACACGAGTCTGGTAAAGAACACAACAAACAGATACATTTATCTTCATCTGAAATTTTAATCTCAACATATACTAACTGACTTACCACGGTATTGAAGGTGTTCAAATGATCTGCCACCGAGTCTCCATCTCTCATCCTCAAGTTATACAGCTTCTTTCTCAGGAATAGTTTATTTACCAAGGACTTAGACTAATACAACTTCCCCAACTTTTCCCATAAATCCTTGGATGTAGCTTCCTCTGACATATTCAATAATAATGAATCAGAGAGACACAGTCGGATTGTGCTCTTTGCCTTCTGATCCATCTTTTTCCAGTCATCTGCAGAAGTTCCTGTAGGTGCAGTACCTGGATCTACCACGATCCACTGATATCTGTCCACCAAAAGATATTCCATCTTAAGATTCCACAGCTCAAAGATTCTCCCATTAAACTTCTCGATATCCATCTTCAAATTGGTTGCCATTTCTTTTCACCTGAAAAACAATACCGCAGATCTCCCACTGTAACAAGGCTTATCACAGTCCCAAACCAAACCCTTGACCACAAAGGCATCCCCCTGAAGCCAATAAATCTCTGATACCAAATGTAAATTCTAACCTTGTACAATGTCTATTGTAAACAGATATTCAAAAAAGAACAGAAAATATACAATGGAAAATACAAACATTACACAAAGATTTTTCCCCTAGAAACCCAAACCGAGAAAACCAGCATATATTATATTCATTTATTGTGTTACATTGTTTACAATACAATATACATATAGGATCCAGCGACATCCAAAACCCTAACCTAATGACCTGGATTAGTCCAAAACCCTAATTCCTTAACCAGAAATAGAACCCTTGAAATGTTACTGCAGTCGAGAGAATGAAGAGATCACAAGAACAGCTCGCGGCCCAACAACTGATTACTTCCATCCAGAGTAGAGTAATGGAAGTCACACATAGGCTACAACTGGTGTAGGAGGAATTATGCGCAGTGTTTGAAGAGATTGAAGGACAAGGTTCACAACTGGACCAAGTGGTTAAATAGTGGAACAACACCTGGAAGGGCCTATTACAGAGAAAATGATCTAGGAGTTCGTTGAGCAGGAAGCTCGGGTGAAGAAACAAGTTGAGGTAGCTTGATCCAAGCTTGAGGCCTTGGAAGAAGCACTTCCCAGATCTAAGTGACTCGGGACAAGTCACTGGTGAGTGTTGGGGGCTTGTTGTCCCTCGACCAAGTTTTGAGGAAACATTGGTCAGGTTCGACCACCTTTTTGGACTTGGACAAGTTGGTCGAGGATGGAGCACCCAGGCGAAGCTAAGATCGCGGGATCTCACTTGATTTGTGGACCCAACATGGGGTTCTTAGGGTTTTTGTATTAGGGTTTATGGGATGTTGGCACGTGGGTTTACCCATGATTAGGCCTTGTTATGTAAAAGTATAAATAAATCAAACAATGTAATGTAGCGGGGATAAGAGAATGTAAGTAGCTAAGTGAAAGGCTAAGTGCAAGTAGTTTTGGTTTGCTTAGTGCAACAGACAGTGTATGTAAGGCTCTGTGCTTAGTAAAGGAGTTGGCTTTGTGCCTTGACCTGATTTTGGGAAGGTGGATCTGGTGCTTAGTGTGCATATCACTTTTCCAGTGTGAAGCTTGGCTCTGTTACTTAGTACATAGGAGCAAAAGAATGTAAGAGATTGAAGACTAATAAAGAAGAAGAATTCGTTGGTGGATGTAGCCCCACACTGGGGTGAAAAACATATATCATGTGTTGATGATTTGCTTCGTGCTATGATGTTGATGTGTGAATCTTCTTAGTGAACTGATCGTTATATATGATAGATAGATCTATGAATGCTTAGTTCTTTATTTATGTTGAATGTGTTAGATCTAATGTAACACCCTATTTCCCCCAGTCTGTAAAAATAACTATATTGGCCAAGAACTATGGAAAAGACAAAAGATGTGAATGTTTGATTTGACAGATCTTTGTATAGAAGGTCAATGAATGTAAATTATGTTATGATTATGTGTTGCATGACTGTTGGGAGGGGGATGTGATAAAAGAGACCACGATGGCTAATGAGAGGTGGTGGAAGGGACCTGGAATGGTTGCGTTAACTTCCACCAAGCTAGTACCATACTGGTTTTACTTTCTCAAAGACCAAAGCAACTCTCCGACCCTAGAATGGATTTCCCGTCAAATTGGTAGGTGGGAAGGCTCCTTAAGAGTTAATGAGGGGATGGGGGTGAACCACCCATCCATAACATCTCCCAGAACTGACCGCGGATGGGGAAATTTGCGCCACATGCAATCTTGCAGAGAAAAGGCAAGAGAGGAAGTGTAGTAAGAGGGGGGAGAAGAGAGGAGAACGTGCGCGACAGGGATCGCGGGGAACAACTGGAGAAACTACGGAAACACAGGGAGTTCTGAACAAAGGAGAAGGAGAGTAACCTTCGTCCTTGACTTCCATTGAGCCAGAAGTAGAAAATTGAACCCCAAGCATCGTGGTCTAGCTCGGGGGTGGCTAGTGGTAAATCCATTTGGAGTCACTGATCCTACGGTTGGGTGGAAACGAGCACCCCTCTCAGCAGTCACGTCGCACCTGGTGTTTTCTGATAAGTGTTTATATCTTGTATATTCAATTGAATATCCTGGAACGCATGATCATGTTTGTACACTCATAAATGGTTTTTGTATATAAGTGTTTGCCTGGTGTTTTGATCAGAAATAGTGGATGCATGCTTATACTTATATGACCATAATCAGTTTATATATAGAATGAACAAGTTCAGATTACGAGTCTGTTCCCTAGAGATTTGTCCCATTTACTTGGCTGACGCTATGCCCTGGTTTGATTTCCCCAAAGGCACCTCCTTCCGGGAAGTTCCCTCGCATTCCAGAGCTGGAGTGAGTTCCTTGAAAAGACTACCATTTTAGTAAACCCACGAGTTTACTTCACCCCTGTCACAGAAGTTCATAGCTCAGTGATTTAGGAAGGATTTTCAGTCTGGTCACCAAGCCTAGGGATAATTACCCAAGAACCTGCTGAAGGATCATGTGATCTGATTCTGGAAACCTTGTACAAGAGAGAGTGGTTCTCTAAAGTTTTGGTGTTTCGGCGTTTCGACACCCAGGAAACCCAAGGGCAAGTTCCCTTGTATTTTCCAGTCACGAAATGCCAATATGCGAAACCCCGAAATGGTTTAATGTGAATAGGTTTTGGTGTTTCGGCGTTTCGGCACCCAAGAAACCCAAGGGCAAGTTCCCTTGTATTCGCCAGTTGCAAAATCCCAATATGCGAAATATCGAAATGGTTTAGCATGAATAGGTTTTGGTGTTTCGGCGTTTCAGCACCCGAGAAACCCAAGGGCAAGTTCCCTTGTATTCGCCAGTCACAAAATCCCAATATGCGAAACCCCGAAATGGTTTAGCGTGAATAGGTTTTGGTGTTTCGGCATTTCGGCACCCGGGAAACCCAAGGGCAAGTTTCCTTGTATTCGCCAGTCGCGAAATCCCGATATGAGAAACCCCAAAAAGGTTTAACATGAATAGGTTTTGGTGTTTCGGCGTTTCGGCACCCGGGAAACCTAAGGGCAAGTTCCCTTGTATTCACCAATAACAAAATCCCGATATGCAAAACCCCGAAATGGTTTAACATGAATAGGTTTTGGTGTTTCGACGTTTCAGCACCCGAGAAACCCAAGGACAAGTTGCCTTGTATTCGCCAGTCGCAAAATATTGATATGCGAAACCCCAAAATGGTTTAGCATGAATAGGTTTTGGTGTTTCGGCGTTTCGGCACCTGGGAAACCTAAGGGCAAGACCCCTCGTCTTCACCAGTCATGAAATCCCGGTATGCAAAACCCCGATGTGCTCTGTGAATGAGCCCTAGGTCACTGGACAAGGTCTTGTGGTAGGGAGGAGGAGTCCCGAAAGAATTTGGATCGCCCATTTGTAGGGATGCGTGGCGAATATCTAAGGCCACCGGGGTTCTGGACATCAGAGGAATATGAGTGAAGACCTCACCAGAAATCCAAAAAGGTAGAGTGTCAAGATTTAATCTGGGTCGTTGATCAAGTCGACGATCTGGACCATAGATTCGGATGATACCGAGCTTTCGGGTTCCGAGGATTTTAAAGGGAAAGGAGGAACGCTTGCATCGCAATTTTCCAAATCGTGAAACCCTGAAAGAATTTAGAGGAACAGTGTCAGGTCATAGGACCAGTCGTATGAAAAGAGACCCAAGGGAGGAGCTAAGGATCTGTTAGACCCTTTCAAGTTTCAGCATTTCGAAAGACAAAGAACAGGGGAACGCTTGCATCGCGATTCCCCGAATCGCAAAAGCCAGAAGCGCCTTTTTGGTAAGGCATGTGGTCATAGACAACAATCACATGGGAGAGCATAAGGGAAGGGAGGGTCTACACTAGGCCCCATAGAAATTCGGGGATTTTGTCCCTCGAGAAAAAGGAGAAAAAAGGCGAAAAATCTAAGTTGTCGTAGTGGGTGTGTGACAAATTGGTATCAAAGCATGGTTACAACACTTGGCCTACTTGGGCTCATGGACGAGTTGCACATAAAATCCATCTGAAGTAATCTTAAAAAGGAGTAACTCTCTATCCTAACCCCCCTTATCAAAAGCTGAAGTTAAGATTGAAAATTCCTATTGTGTCTATGCATTTGAAAAATATGAATTATGCGCTAATTGTGAATGAATATAATGTTGACTAACAACAAGTGTTTTTCTTGCACAACAAGCGGACGATCAACCACAGGAAACTGCAGATGCATAGAATGGTGACGCACCATGAAGTGGGAGATGGCTCCCATAATAGAGACAAAGATTCTGATGAAAGGAGAGTGGTAGAGACCCCTCCAGATCTAGCTGAGACTGTGAGAAGCCTCATGATTGAACTACAGAGCTGCAAGTCTGAAAATGAGAGGTTGATAAAAGAGCAAGAGAAGCAAACAAAAATTAATACAGTCTTGTTGCAGAGCTTATCAGACATAGAAAGACAATTGCAGCATGGACCTAACAACAGTCACGCGGACCAACGACAGACAAAGAGAAGTCAAATCCGACCTAGGATATGGAAACATGGTCCTTTAAGTAGCCACACTAGGAGGAGCACCTCAAGAAAGGTTCACCCCAGAGATAAGGGACAAGCGTCGAACGATTCCTCTGGAAAGGAAACTAGTGACTCAAAGGGATCTTCTAGTAGCAGAACTAGTTCTTATTCCTGAAGAAAATGGAAGAAGCAAAATCATTCCAAAAATCATAATCTCGAAGAATTCAAGAAGGCCAAACCACCCTCTTTTGATGGTGAAATAAAGAAGGGAGAGGAAGCGGAGGCCTGGATGCTTGGACTAAAGAAGTATTTCAGAGTCCATGACTTCTCGAAAAATTTGAAGGCCCGAGTAGCCACTTTCAACCTGAATGGGAAGGCTTCCATTTAGTGGGAAGACCTTAAGAACATAAAAAGGATTCACGAAGAAGACCTATCTTGGGAACGGTTTGATAAATACTTCAGGAAGAAGTATCTGTCGGAAAAATATTTTGACGAAAAGACTAAAGAATTCTATGAAATCAAGCTGGGGCAACGCACCATAGAGGAATATGTCAGCAGATTCCGCAAATTGTTGAGGTACGTACCCTATATAAAAGCAAAAAATGCAAAGGTGCAATGATTCATCAGTGGACTACCTAAGGACTATCAGAGCAGGATTGAGTTCGACGAGCCAAAGACCCTAGAAGATACTATCTGAAAGGCAAGATATTGTTATGAACATCTTGGGCATCGGACAGAACCTCGTGAAGGTTGGAAGCAGAAGAGTAGGTCAGGATTGCAGAAAAAGGGGTTTAAATCCCCAAGATTTAAAAACTATAAAAAGGACTCAAGGATGAGCTTCCCAACCCGAAGTGTACACCAGCATAATTTCCCCTCCTAGATCAAGAATAAACCTTTTGGATCTACCCCAGGAAAGATTGATAACCTGAAGAAAGAACCCTTTAAATGTTGGGGTTGTGGAGAAGAACATCTACTGAGGGACTGACCACACCGACAACATAACAGTCAGAGAATTTACAACGTTCAAGAATCTACCACCGTCAATGATGTGGCCAGGAGCATGCCACAAATTTATGCAACCTTGGATAATAAACAAGATGACCACCAAGATTCAGTGGTGGAGATGGAAGGTATGATCACCAACCATCTAGTGTCTATTCTAATTGACCCTGGTTCAAACTTGAGTTATGTATCCCCTAAGGCTATTGATAAGTCTAAATTACAACCACATAAACACGGCAAGCCATGGTTGGTACAGTTAGCAACCGGCACCAAAAGAAAGGTAATGGAGGTCATACCATCTTGCCAATTCACTATGGGTGAATTCCCCACCCAAGAAACCCTTAACGTATTACCCCTAGGATCGTATGACCTGTTGATTGGTATGGACTGGCTACCCACATATAAAGCTAGACTGGACTTTTACCATAAAACCTTAGAATGTGTAAGTGAAGAAGGAAAAAGGATAACCCTTCAAGGGATCCAAAAACCTATCTTGGTGAGATGAATATCATCCCTTCAAATGAGAAAGTATTGCAGAAAGGGATGTCCACTATATGCGATACAGGTGTTGGAATCAGTTGGAGATGAAAAACCAAGCCTCGAAGACTGCCCCACACTAAGAGAATATAGGGATGTATTTCCGGAAGAGGTATCGGGTTTACCTCCGAGAAGGGACATTGAATTCTCGATAGAACTTGCACCAGGAGTGGTGCTAGTGTTTAGGACACCCTATAGGATGAGCACACCCGAGCTAGTTGAGCTTAAATTACAACTAAAAGAAATGATGGAAAGAGGCTATATCCAGCCCAGCGTGTCTCCATGGGGAGAACCAGTCCTATTTTTGAAAAAGAAAGACGGTACCCTCTGACTGTACATAGATTATAGACAACTCAATAAGGTAACCATAAAGAACAAGTACCCCTTACCCTGGATCGATGACCTTTTCGATCAATTGGGAGGTGCTTCCATCTTCTCAAAGATTGACTTGAGATCTGGATACCATCAAGTTTGAATCAAGGGTGAAGACATCCACAAAACTTTCTTCAGGACGAGATATGGTCACTATGAGTTTGTAGTAGTACCATTTGGATTGAACAAAGCCCCTGCCACTTTTATGTGCTTGATGAACAATGTGCTCAGCAAATTCCCAGAAAAATTTGTACTGGCTTTTATTGACGATATATTAATTTACTCCAAGAATAGAGAGGAACATGAGGAACATATTAGACGTGTGCTTCAAGTACTAAGAGAACATCAGCTCTATGCCAAATTTAGCAAGTGCGACTTTTTCCAGAAGCAAATACATTACTTGGGCCATGTCATATCTGAAGAGGGAGTAGCAGTAGATCCTGACAATATCAGGTCTATCATGGAATGGCCTACCCCAAAGGACGTTTCGAATATCATATCCTTCATGGGCTTAGCAGGATACTATAGGATATTTATAAAAGGATTCTCCAATATTGGTTGTCCAATCACTACCCTCCAGAAGAAGGGAGCTAAATTCACGTGGACACAAGAATGTGAAGAAAGATTTCAATCCTTGAAACACCTTCTGACCCATGCACCCGTGTTGAAGATCGTTGATCCCGAAGACGACTTCCTCATGTGCACAAATTCCTGTAAGGAAGGGCTCGGAGGAATCCTTATGCAAGGAGGAAGTGTAGTCTTCTATGAATCCCAAAAATTGAATGAGCACGAAGTCAACTATGCGACCCATGATCTAGAGCTGGCTGCCATAGTGCACGCCTTAAAAATATGGAGACATTACCTCCTGGGAAGGAAATTTGTACTTATGACAGACCACTGTGGATTGCGATATATGTTTGACCAACCAAATCTCAATGCCAGACAAGCTAGGTGGATGGCCCTCCTTAGTGAGTTTGATTTTGAAATCATACATGTTAAAGGAAAGGAAAATAAGGTGGTCGATGCCCTTAGCAGAAGTATGAAAACAATTCACTTGGAAGCGGTGAGCACCTGTGAGGCGAATGTCAAAGAAAGAGTCAGGAATGCACAAGAAACAAACACATTCTTCCAAACCATGACCTCGTACCTGGAGAAAGAACCCACAAGAATAAAGTATGAAGGCTACAATATGATAGATGGAGGTCTGCTAACTTACAGAAACAAATTGTATATTCCAGATTGTGATGACTTGAAGAGGTTCATAATGGTTAAACTACATAAAAGACCATATACTAGTCACCCGGGATATCAAAAGATGATCACAGCCACTAGGAAACAATTCTATTGGCCTGGGTTAAAGAAAGACATAGCTAACTATTTAGCTAAGTGCCTAGAATTCCAACAGGTTAAAGCAGAACACTAGCACCCAGCAGGATTTTTACAACCTCTACCAATCCCAGAATGGAAGTGGGAAACCATTTCCATGGACTTCATCACCGGATTACCAACATCGACCAAACAGAATGATGACATCATGGTAGTGGTGGATAAATTGAGCAAGTCCGCCCATTTTATCCCCGTCAAATCAACTTGCAAGGCAATAGATATCGCCAACATATTCATGAAGGAGATATTTAGACTACATGGTATGCCTAAAGAGATCGTGTCTGATAGAGACACGAAGTTTACTTCCAACTTTTGGAAATCCTTGATGGTTGGTTTGGAGACCAAATTACTATTTAGCATAGCCTATCATCCTCAAACCGATAGACATATGGAAAGAGTGAACCAAATATTGGAATACTTGCTAAGAATGCATGTAATGCATCAACCCAAGAAGTGGGAAAATTACCTGCCACTGGTGGAATTCGCCTACAACAACGGCTACCAAGAATCTCTGAAGACGAGTCCTTTCGAAGTCCTCTATGGTAGACCGTGCAACACTCCAGTCAGTTGGAGTAATCCCATAAATAGAATTACTATTGGACCCGACATGCTGAAAGAAATGGAACAACAAGTTATTCAAATAAAACAGAATCTGAAGTTCGCTCAGAACAGACAGAAAAGTTACGCCGACCGAAAGAGAACTCCAAGAGAATTCAAGACGGGAAACCACGTATATCTCATAGTTAGGCCCAGGAAGATTTCCTTGAGGATGGGAGATTGTGCCAAGTTGGCACCTCGATATTGTAGACCCTTTGAAGTTCTAGATAGAGTGGGACGTGTAGCCTATAGGCTAGCACTTCCTCCCACAGTAAAAGAACATAATGTTTTCCATGTTTCATTATTGAAGAAATATGTACATGATTATAATCATATAATTGACTGGTCTATGATCCAGGTGGA
This sequence comes from Picea engelmannii, assembly GCA_009831015.1. Classification (NCBI taxonomy): domain Eukaryota; kingdom Viridiplantae; phylum Streptophyta; class Pinopsida; order Pinales; family Pinaceae; genus Picea; species Picea engelmannii. Next base: position 246,638 of record ML782053.1, read on the forward strand.
ACCAGAGGGAGAATTCCTACCAGAACCTCAATGCATACTGGACAGAAAGGAAACCCCACTCAGGAACCGAACCATTGCACAGGTCAAGGTGCAGTGGAAACATTTTGGCCTAGATGAGGCTACCTGGTAATTCTATACATTCACATCATATTGATAGACAGAACATCAAGGACAATGTTCCTTTAAGGGGGAGGGAATTGTAACACCCTGTTTCCCCCAGTCTGTAAAAATAACTATATTGGCAAAGAACTATGGAAAACACAAAAGATGTGAATGTTTGATTTGAAGGACCTTTGTATAGAAGGTCGATGAATGTAAATTATGTTATGATTATGTGTTACATGACTGCTAGGAGGGGGATGTGCTAAAGGAGACCACGATGGCTAATGAGAGGTGGTGGAAGGGACTTGGAATGGTTGTGTTAACTTCCACCGAGCCAGTATCGTACTAGTTTTACTTGCTCAAAGACCAAAGCAACTCTCCGACCCCAGAATGGATTTCCCGTCAGATTGGTAGGTGGGGAGGCTCCTCAAGAGTTAATGAGAGGATGGGGGTGAACCGTCCATTCGTAACAGCTCCCAAACCTGACCATGGATGGGGAAATTCGCGCCACACACAATCTTACAAAGAAAAGGCAAGAGAGGAAGTGTGGTAAGGGGGGAGAGAAGAGAGGAGAATGCGCGCGACAGGGATCGCGGGGAAGAACTGGAGAAACTCAGGAAACAAAGGGAGTTCTGAATAGAGGAGAAGGAGAGTAACCTTCGTCCTTGACTTCCATTAAGATGGAAGTAGAAAATTGAACATCAAGCATCGTGGTCTAGCTCGGGGGTGGCTAGTGGTAAATCCGTTCAGAGTCACTGAGCCTACGGTTGGGTGGAAATGAGCACCCCTCTTAGCAGTCATGTCACACCTGGTGTTTTCTCATAAGTGTTTATATCTTGTATCTTGAAATGAATATCCTGGAATGCATGCTCATGTTTGAACACTCATAAATGGTTTCTGTATAGAAGTATTTGCCTGGTGTTTTGATCAGAAATAGTGGATGCATGCTTATACTTATATGGACATAATCGGTTTATATATAGAATGAACAAGTTCAGATTACGAGTATGTTCCCTAGATATTTGTCCCATTTACTTGGCTCATGCTATGCCCTGTTTTGATTTCTCCGAAGGCACCTCCTTCCAGGAAGTTCCCTCGCATTCCAGAGCCAGAGTGAGTTCCTTGAAAGGACTACTGTTTTAGTAAACCCACGAGTTTACTTCACCCCTGTCACAGAAGTTCATAGCTCAGTAATTTAGGAAGGCTTTTCAGTCTAGTCACCAAGCCTAGGAATAATTACACAAGAACCCGCTGAAGGATCATGTGATCTGAGTCTGGAAACCTTGTACAAGAGAGAGTGGTTCTCTCAAGTTTTGGTGTTTCGGCATTTCAGCACTCGGGAAACCCAAGACCAAGTTCCCTTGTATTCGCCAGTCACAAAATCTCGATATTCGAAACCCCGAAATGGTTTAACGTGAATAGGTTTTGGTGTTTCGGCGTTTCGGCACATGGGAAACCCAAGGGAAAGTTCCCTTGTATTCGCCAGTCACAAAATCTCGATATGCAAAACCCCGAAATGGTTTAATGTGAATAGGTTTTGGTGTTTCGGTGTTTCGGCACCCGGGAAACCTAAGAGCAAGTTCTCTTTTATTCGCTAGTCGCGAAATCCAAATATGTGAAACCCCGAAATGGTTAAGCGTGAATAGGTTTTGGTGTTTTGGCGTTTTGGCACCCGGGAAACCTAAGGGCAAGTTCCCTTGTATTCGCCAGTCGCGAAATCCCGATATGCGAAATCCCGAAATGGTTTAACGTGAATAGGTTTTGGTGTTTTGGCGTTTGTCACGAAATATCGATATGTGAAACCCCAAAATGGTTTAAGGTGAATAGGTTTTTTTGTTTCGGCGTTTCGGCACCCAGGAAACCCAAGGACAAGTTCCCTTGTATTCTCCAGTAGTGAAATCCCGATATGCGAAACCCCGAAATGGTTTAGTGTGAATAGGTTTTGGTGTTTCGATGTTTTGACACCTGGGAAACCCAAGGGCAAGACCCCTCGTCTTCGCCAATCACAAAATCCTGGTACGCGAAACCCCGATGCACTCTGTGAATGAGCCCTAGGTCACCGGATAGGGTCTTGTGGTACGGAGGAGGAGTCCCGAAAGAATCTAGATCGCCCATTTGTAGGGACGCGTGGCGAAGATCTAAGGCCACCGGGGTTCTAGACATCAGATGAATAGGAGTGAATACCTCACCAAAAATCCCGAAAGGTAGAGTGTCGGGATTTAATCCGGGCCGTTGATCAAGTCAACGATCTGGACCATAGATCTGGATGATACTGGGCTTTCGGGTTCTAGGGATTTTAAAGGGAAAGGAGTAACGCTTGCATCGTGATTTTCTGAATCGTGAAACCCCGAAAGCATTTAGAGGAACAGCGCCAAGTCATAGGACCAATCGTATGAAATGTGACCCAAGGGAGGAGCTAAGGATTTGTTAGATCCTTTCGAGTTTCGGCATTTCGAAAGACAGAGAATAGGGGAACGCTTGCATCATGATTCCCTGAATCACGAAAGCCAAAAGTGCCTTTTTGGTAAGGCCTATGGTCATAGCCAATGATCACAAGGGGGAGCATAAGGGAAGGGAGGGTCTGCGCTAGGCCCCATAGAAATTCAGGGATTCTGTCCCTCAAGAAAAAGGAGAAAAAAGATGAAAAATCTTAGTTGTCGTAGTGGGTGTGTGACATCTAACTTATGTTGCTAAGTGTGATGTGTATTATTACTGCGTCAATCTATTCTTAGGATTTTTTCTGCGATGTGAATAAGGATGATAAACTAATGGATGTTGCTCTTAAGTACTTAGCGAAGTAATTGTAATCGCAGATCTGTGTCCCAGCTTGGTTACAGACACATGAGTCATGTAACCCCCCCCCTTCCTCTACCTTGGGTGAGACTTCACCTGCTTCGCATGTGTTTCCGAAAAGGCCGATAGTTAGGGTTTTGTTGGTGCATTGTTGAAGTGTTCAACCCTAGGTCTGCCCCTATTCCAACAAACATCACAAACTTCAAGGGGACAAATAACACACAATACCTCGTCTTTGAAAGGCTTTATGTCATAGGGTATATGACATTGTTGGCTGACACGACGATCTCTTCCTTAGTGAAGCCATCCGATGGTGTAGGTTTGTGGTTGCGGTGTTGTCAGTAGGTCCAACCACTTGATGACTTCTATTGATAGCAGGTTCTTCTGACTACCGCTATTGACAATGAAATGAAGGAGAGCCCCCTTTACCCACATCTGTGAGTGAAATAGGCGTTCCCCTTCCTCTGGTTCTTCTGGTTCGCTTGGGTGGACTTTGGTTATAGCGACAGTGGCACTAGGTTCAACATCAATAATATGCTTCCCTCCTTATGGATTTGTTTCGAAGTCAGAATCGAACTTTGACTCATAAGCCTTCATCTCGGCTATGAGTGACTTCCTGGAGCGACATTCTTCAGCGGTGTGCCAAGGGATTCTATGGTATTCACACCATTTTCCCATGTCCTTCTTTCTCTTCTCATTTCCCTTCTTGTGTTGCGACTTGGAATGGTTGTCCTGAGAGTGGCCATATTTTCTTTGTCCCTTGTTGTGTGGGTTGGGGACACATTTTCTCTGCTTCGACTGTGAGGAGTTTGCATATCCAAACTCTCACCTCTTCTACTTAAATTTCTACTCGATCCTAACAACATATCTATAAGCCATACCAAATGAGACGATGTCCAAAAACTCCATTTTTGTTTGAATGTATCTATGAAAAAACCATGGTATTTGAGCACCAAGTGTCACTCAGAGTCTTCGATACCCAATTTTGTACTGTCTGGTTCCTTTCTTGATGCAAGGTGGTCCATCTTGTGTACTAGTTTTTGTAGCTTCCAACAAGGTAGTATTGTTCTTTAATGGAATCCTGGAAGGAATCCCATGTAGGGGGAACCACAAATATTACAGATTCCTCTATGGCCCTTTGCTCAGAGTAAGTATCCCACCAGTCCTTAACATGGCAGATGACCTTGAGGAGTGAAAAAGTAATCTTTTCCCTATCGGGAAAATTATGGACTGAAAAATACCCTTCGAGTAGATTCAACCATTTATCTACAACATCCACATCTATCAATCCTTCAAATAATGGAATATCAAAATTTTCTTGTACCTTGAAGGGGGTTGCATGGCTTCTTGATGAAGATGCTTCTCTTATGGGTAGTCACCGAAGGATCTATGCAAATTTTTCCATCATTTCATTTCTTTGTCGCACAAGGGATTCCTCGAGAAACATTTTAAAAGGATCTCCTTCTCCATCTTCTTTCTTTTCATCCCCCATGGGTTGTTGTCGATCTCGGTGCGACCTATCTTGCAACAAATCGATTGGTTCGAGTCCCAACTTCTTGTACCGGGATCCTGTTGGGGACATGCACGAAGAAAAATAAATCAAGAGAAAACCGCTATGATACCACTGATCTAGATTTAGGAGTGAAATGAACTGATTAACAAACTGAATACAATAAACACATAGATATGAAGAAAAACGTAGATATCCAGTGAACAATATCTTCTATTGAATAAATGAAATAGGTTGAAACTGTAAAACTGTAGAATTGAAACACTTGCTCGAATGGTGGTAGCTATCTCTGAGAAGAGATGTGGCTGCTACGCACATATGTCTGAGCAAAATGATTTTAATGAGGCACCAAAGGCATTTTTAGCATTACTCATGAATGCCAGAAACCTAACCCTTAGAGATGAAACTCCAAAACTTATGAGGGCCCCTATGGGTAAGTTGGTACCTTGACTTCCTGGGGTCGTAACGTTTGCATACGACCTCTGTTTTAGGTGCGTGATAGCCCGTTGGAAAGATATTTTCAAGAACTACACATTATTCCATCAAAATCTGACACCGTCTATAGTTTCACTATGGCGAGCAAAAAAAACATTGTTTAGGACCCCAAAACAGCCCTAGACGTACAAAAATATGTGTTGACATGAAAACATACAAAATAAGCTAGTTGGATTAGGTGAGAGGATACTAGTATCCACCTGGAAGATGTGTAGGGATTCAGACAACTCCATAATTGTAGAACCCACAATTGCAAAGAAGTACAAAAGAATGTTTTGAACTAAAAACTGTCAAGAGGAGCCAGTTGGAATAGGTGGGTGGCCACCAATATCCACCTGGATCACTTGGTCAACCTTGGACTTTGACTTGGTCAACCTTTGACTTGACCAAAAACTCAAACTTGACGCCTTGGCTTGTTGAGAGTAATAGGAGGTGCACTAGGCTAGGATGCACTAGGATATCCAAGAATTAGGTCAAGCTCTTCACTTAAGGTTCCTTAACAAGAGGGTTAGGGTTTTGTTGTTGCAACAAAACTTTGACTGCAACTGTAACTGAGCAAATCCTCCCAATCTATTTTCCATCAATTATACTATTCGAAGATGGTGTGGGACCATAACCTGTTATAAAAATAGGTTTTCTCGCTTTACCATAGACAATATCTCAATATTGTCACCCAACCATAGGAAAAAATTCCACCCCTAATCACCTTAACCCTGACAGAGAGAATAATTATGAAAACAAACCCTAGAACCAATATCCAACCGAGGTAGCGTACCTCTCTCTAGATTCAGCGTACCAAGAAGAAATTCCAAACGATAACCAAGAGAAAGTCCAAGCCAAAACCAAAATTCCAGTTGTAGCAATTGCAATTGCAGCTCCTTTCCAAACTTGTGCACCAGTGGTCTTATGCAGTTGTGAGAGTGAGTGTGTGAAATGAGCTCTAGTGCCCTCTTATTTATAGTCCTCCAAGTGACCTAACTGGGCTGAATTCTACTTCTAGAGGATAATAACTCAATAATAAATATTCTCTTAAGCCGACTTGTCTCCTAGGGTTATTATCCAACTTTTTAGGGTTTCTCTTTCTTCCAGGAATATTCTAGTCTCGTTAGGGTTACATGTAGACGTTAATACCTCTTGTATCTACCATAATATCAACATGAAACACTTGGAATACTTCCTAGACATGAACTTTCACAAGATCTCCTAGTGGATTTCCCTAGAGAATTATGGCACCTAGAAATTCTCCTTGACTTCCTGTCATTCCCATGATCATCCCTTCTGCTATGGGATTTATACGTAGTCACGTGTCTAGCACTATCTTATTTCTTTGTGCTAGAGTCTTTATTGGCTTGCCTCTGTAACATATTCATACTTTGAAGTATCTGTTCTTAGGATTTCATTATATTCTCATTATATTCTCTATAACTCTACACTTCTCTATGTAGGCTTCTCATAGTTGCAAGCTCATGCTTGCCTCTTCTTCCATTAGACTCTATCTCAAAATTTCTCATACTGACATACAACCCTATGAATTCCTCTTCATGACTATATAACCCTTGGGCACATTCCATGGATGTGGTTCTCATATAGTAACCCAACTTCCTTTCTATACCTCTAAATTCTACAGGAAAATGTGCATGCAAACAGTTTGTTGTTAGACAAAATATATACACAATTATGGAAAGGAAATGCATAAATTTTCTTCTCTTTAATTCCACCAATCATATTCTTCTTATTTGATTGTAAACTTTACTACCCAGATCGATTTTCTAGGTTGATAAATGGATTCTACGGTCAAAGAGATTTCCAATGAATTCTTTCTTTCTCAATTCTAAGCTTTGGGCAGAAAGTTATAGTCATCTGAATATTGCTAATTTTCCCCTTTTGTACACTTTTCTTACAAGTGAAATTATTCTTAGACACCAACTTTTGTCACTTGTATAAGTAAATCTCTCAAGAACTAGGGAAACTTTTATATGATACATAGATAATAGTGATGATAGGGAATTCATAACAACTCTCATATTGTCAATCTGATGCCCTAGTAAAAACCTGTAGCAATATGGAAATGACAACTTTGTCCCTTTTCAGCCTTTTTCACTAAACCAAAGTTGTCTGGCTTGATGAGTATACAAAATTTCAAGTGAATAAGTTTTTCCAGTTTCTTTATTTGGGGACCCTTTTCCCCCTTTCAAAGTCCCAAAAATCCCCAAAAAGTGGCCCATAATAGTGGATTTTTCCTTATTTCAGCATCTCCATTCCAAAGCCTTAGGATTTATTCAATTTCTTCATTGGTTATTTCCTTGTCTTCTTTCTAGGCTCTCTCTAATAATTTCAGCTAAATTTGGACCTCTGCCAATGATATGGACCTAGATTTTTAAAAATCACTAATTCGAAAATTATGACAAATCCATGTAGAAATGGACAATGGCCCTCTATGGTACATTTGTAGATCTCTTCACTATGGAAAAAAACCAAGAAGTTTCATCTCAACATGACTTAATCTGCTCCAATTATGGAAAAAATAAGAAAATCGCTCTAGACTTCGTTTTCTTTTTAGACTATAAGACAGTATTTCCTACGTGGTATCCTTGTTGATGAGACATTCTAGGTCCACATGACACCCTGAGGTGATGTCATGTCACCCTCTTGGCCACCCTGACCTTTTCCCCATCAACCTTAATCACCTTCTTTCTCTTCCTTGACCATGGATGGGGTAGGGGTCTCACCTCTCCTATTAGACTTCCACATGGCACATGTTCATTAGTTGTGGGGATGGGTGGGTCCCATCCCACACCTTTTCATTCAACGCGCGAACTTGTCCCCACCCCTGATTTAACAAATGAGATCAAAGCATGATCAACGGATCTTAATGATTTCACATCATCAACTTGTGAGAGGGTTAACAAACCTCCGTGATGCAATGGTGGTTTATTCCCATGCCACATGGTGCTTTTCCATTTTCCTCATATCGCCAAAGAGCTCTTGGAAAACCTCATTTTTTCCATGCGATATTGCTTATGGTATCGCTCAATACCAACTTTCCCAATGTGGCACCCACGTCAAGCTCGATCCTCATAGCGTGCACTACATACCCTGCCACCCCACCATCATGGACCTACCAGCTCCTAGATCTAATTGTGGAGATGATCAAAATATTGATGAATGTGGTTCATTTTGCATGGTGAAGTTGCCTGGAGGTTAACGACACCTCACGACGTGATACCACTTACCACAAAATGATATGTGGTATCCTCCTATTCATTTTGCATCGCCAATATATTCCTCAAAAACCACTTGGTCGTGATGTGAAACCAATTTCATTAAACCACTTATGGTTTTGGTCACCCCACTGGTTTCCCTACCACTATGGCTTGCCACCTCGCCACCAAACTTGCCACTATGGCTTTCCACCTTACTTGCCACCATGCCTTTCCACCTCGCCACTGAACTTGTTACCGTGCCACGAACCATCATCGTGGACTTTCCATCATGGAAGTCTATGTCACCACTACCAATTCATCGCCACATCACTGCTGACGTCATGTGCATGAAAAATACCCAAATTTTCCCAATTTTCAAAATTTTCCAGAATTACTTAATTTTAAAATTTTTCATACAAGCCACCATAGAAGCTATGAATTTAAGCTTCATATGGCCAATTTCGGCCCTATGCATTTCAATTCGACTATTGCACCTGAAATTTAACACTTCCCATGTTGAATTCTCCATGAATTCCATTGTAAAAATTGAGGATTTTCCCAATTTCGACATGGACAACTTGCAGATCCCAAATTCAACCAATTATAAGCCAAAAAACACTCATTCAGAGTTCAAAATTGGGGATTTTAACCTCCCGAGCTCAATTTCTTCAAATTCCTTCTGAATTTTTCCCTAGTTTCACTGGAGTAATTTGACAAATAAAATTGTAGACTTCCCCTAAGCTTTAACTCTACAAATTCATATTTTTCATGTTAAGTCAGGCCTATGCAGGCCTAGTGTCTGAACCCGGAGCTATGATACCATTATGTGATGTTCCCCAGCTTCACTAAGGAACACTACCTCATGGAATACACGTAAACTGAAAATGTTTCATACTAATACTTTTCCTGTAGCTTACCAACTACAATTTATGCACAAATTTAACTAGATTCTAATGCCCATAATTAAATTCATCTATAACATCCTAAATGAACATGAATGCAGTTAATAAATCATTTACAATAGCACATAAAACCATTATCATTCATAGAGTAAAATGCACATCCATAAACTCATAAGAAAACTTAGATAATAGATAAACACTTATCTTTAAAAGAAATTTTGTGCAACCAACTGCTTAGGACGGATGTTCCACCCAACCATAGACTTGTTTTTCTAGATCTCAAGAGAAAGTCACCCTCGAGCTAGGGCTAGGAATCCTCAAAATAAGGGTTCCTCTCACAATCCCCTCACATATCAATATATCACAACCCATTGGTATTCTCCTACAGATATCCTGAATTTCCTCCAAATATCTTCCCTTTGACCCACCCAACCCAAGGAATGTACCCCTTCACTGCTCTCAATCCAACGGGTGTCCCATTCATTTATCAGGGTCACTCTATCATAGGTAACCAAGAATCCCTCTACTGGAAACTCAAGGGAAACTCACTACCAGGAAAACGACAACAAACACTTGTTGTTATAGTGCAACTCACTTAGGAGTTCACTCTTCATGCATGAAAACACCACTCTTCAATTTCCATCTCTAAAATGCTCCATCATGCTTCAGAATTCGCCCAACCTTCTTGGTATAGTTCCAGTGCTCTTTTTCCCTGCTCTCCCCTTATTGTTCATGCCAAGAATGAATGTGAAAAACTGCCTATACTCCCCATACAAATTTTCTCTATTTTTTCAAGACAATTAACTTCTCACTTTGTCCAATGTTGATTGTACTTCAGCCCCATGCTTCCAATAACTATGGGATGTGACTTCTACACCCACCCTCTGACAGGAATTCAATGATTGGGCTCTCATACACTCAAACAAAAAATAGATGGTTGACTCAAAAGACAATAAAATTTAGAAATATGGGTTTGGCTTAATACCCATAAACCATTTCCCCCTTGGGATCCTCTTAGACTCTCATAGGAATTCTCCTCTCTTGTGGATTAGTCAACCCCCATCTCTGTCCATATTCCCAACAACTAGTATAACATTATTTTTATTATAATCAGAAAATACATTTTTCATATTACATCGCTTGGCCATAACCACATTCATATCTACATTATACATTAATTAAACTGGGGATTGTAGTGGATATGTTGCATTGTCAGAATTCAAAATTCAAGTGACTTCTCTAACCAATCTTTGATTTTTCTTTATACGAGAAATTTGGTTTGGTCTAATATTTCAAACATTTTTTACTTGATTATCTAATAGTTAGTTCTTGATTGATACCATGCCTTCCCAACGTTGAATAATTTATAAACTTTGCTTTGCTTCATGATGCAAATATTAATTACTAAATTCTACTAGAAGATGCAATAA
>ML782053.1:262550-298194 GCA_009831015.1 Picea engelmannii
TGCCTCTTCTTCCATTAGACTCTATCTCAAAATTTCTCATACTGACATACAACCCTATGAATTCCTCTTCATGACTATATAACCCTTGGGCACATTCCATGGATGTGGTTCTCATATAGTAACCCAACTTCCTTTCTATACCTCTAAATTCTACAGGAAAATGTGCATGCAAACAGTTTGTTGTTAGACAAAATATATACACAATTATGGAAAGGAAATGCATAAATTTTCTTCTCTTTAATTCCACCAATCATATTCTTCTTATTTGATTGTAAACTTTACTACCCAGATCGATTTTCTAGGTTGATAAATGGATTCTACGGTCAAAGAGATTTCCAATGAATTCTTTCTTTCTCAATTCTAAGCTTTGGGCAGAAAGTTATAGTCATCTGAATATTGCTAATTTTCCCCTTTTGTACACTTTTCTTACAAGTGAAATTATTCTTAGACACCAACTTTTGTCACTTGTATAAGTAAATCTCTCAAGAACTAGGGAAACTTTTATATGATACATAGATAATAGTGATGATAGGGAATTCATAACAACTCTCATATTGTCAATCTGATGCCCTAGTAAAAACCTGTAGCAATATGGAAATGACAACTTTGTCCCTTTTCAGCCTTTTTCACTAAACCAAAGTTGTCTGGCTTGATGAGTATACAAAATTTCAAGTGAATAAGTTTTTCCAGTTTCTTTATTTGGGGACCCTTTTCCCCCTTTCAAAGTCCCAAAAATCCCCAAAAAGTGGCCCATAATAGTGGATTTTTCCTTATTTCAGCATCTCCATTCCAAAGCCTTAGGATTTATTCAATTTCTTCATTGGTTATTTCCTTGTCTTCTTTCTAGGCTCTCTCTAATAATTTCAGCTAAATTTGGACCTCTGCCAATGATATGGACCTAGATTTTTAAAAATCACTAATTCGAAAATTATGACAAATCCATGTAGAAATGGACAATGGCCCTCTATGGTACATTTGTAGATCTCTTCACTATGGAAAAAAACCAAGAAGTTTCATCTCAACATGACTTAATCTGCTCCAATTATGGAAAAAATAAGAAAATCGCTCTAGACTTCGTTTTCTTTTTAGACTATAAGACAGTATTTCCTACGTGGTATCCTTGTTGATGAGACATTCTAGGTCCACATGACACCCTGAGGTGATGTCATGTCACCCTCTTGGCCACCCTGACCTTTTCCCCATCAACCTTAATCACCTTCTTTCTCTTCCTTGACCATGGATGGGGTAGGGGTCTCACCTCTCCTATTAGACTTCCACATGGCACATGTTCATTAGTTGTGGGGATGGGTGGGTCCCATCCCACACCTTTTCATTCAACGCGCGAACTTGTCCCCACCCCTGATTTAACAAATGAGATCAAAGCATGATCAACGGATCTTAATGATTTCACATCATCAACTTGTGAGAGGGTTAACAAACCTCCGTGATGCAATGGTGGTTTATTCCCATGCCACATGGTGCTTTTCCATTTTCCTCATATCGCCAAAGAGCTCTTGGAAAACCTCATTTTTTCCATGCGATATTGCTTATGGTATCGCTCAATACCAACTTTCCCAATGTGGCACCCACGTCAAGCTCGATCCTCATAGCGTGCACTACATACCCTGCCACCCCACCATCATGGACCTACCAGCTCCTAGATCTAATTGTGGAGATGATCAAAATATTGATGAATGTGGTTCATTTTGCATGGTGAAGTTGCCTGGAGGTTAACGACACCTCACGACGTGATACCACTTACCACAAAATGATATGTGGTATCCTCCTATTCATTTTGCATCGCCAATATATTCCTCAAAAACCACTTGGTCGTGATGTGAAACCAATTTCATTAAACCACTTATGGTTTTGGTCACCCCACTGGTTTCCCTACCACTATGGCTTGCCACCTCGCCACCAAACTTGCCACTATGGCTTTCCACCTTACTTGCCACCATGCCTTTCCACCTCGCCACTGAACTTGTTACCGTGCCACGAACCATCATCGTGGACTTTCCATCATGGAAGTCTATGTCACCACTACCAATTCATCGCCACATCACTGCTGACGTCATGTGCATGAAAAATACCCAAATTTTCCCAATTTTCAAAATTTTCCAGAATTACTTAATTTTAAAATTTTTCATACAAGCCACCATAGAAGCTATGAATTTAAGCTTCATATGGCCAATTTCGGCCCTATGCATTTCAATTCGACTATTGCACCTGAAATTTAACACTTCCCATGTTGAATTCTCCATGAATTCCATTGTAAAAATTGAGGATTTTCCCAATTTCGACATGGACAACTTGCAGATCCCAAATTCAACCAATTATAAGCCAAAAAACACTCATTCAGAGTTCAAAATTGGGGATTTTAACCTCCCGAGCTCAATTTCTTCAAATTCCTTCTGAATTTTTCCCTAGTTTCACTGGAGTAATTTGACAAATAAAATTGTAGACTTCCCCTAAGCTTTAACTCTACAAATTCATATTTTTCATGTTAAGTCAGGCCTATGCAGGCCTAGTGTCTGAACCCGGAGCTATGATACCATTATGTGATGTTCCCCAGCTTCACTAAGGAACACTACCTCATGGAATACACGTAAACTGAAAATGTTTCATACTAATACTTTTCCTGTAGCTTACCAACTACAATTTATGCACAAATTTAACTAGATTCTAATGCCCATAATTAAATTCATCTATAACATCCTAAATGAACATGAATGCAGTTAATAAATCATTTACAATAGCACATAAAACCATTATCATTCATAGAGTAAAATGCACATCCATAAACTCATAAGAAAACTTAGATAATAGATAAACACTTATCTTTAAAAGAAATTTTGTGCAACCAACTGCTTAGGACGGATGTTCCACCCAACCATAGACTTGTTTTTCTAGATCTCAAGAGAAAGTCACCCTCGAGCTAGGGCTAGGAATCCTCAAAATAAGGGTTCCTCTCACAATCCCCTCACATATCAATATATCACAACCCATTGGTATTCTCCTACAGATATCCTGAATTTCCTCCAAATATCTTCCCTTTGACCCACCCAACCCAAGGAATGTACCCCTTCACTGCTCTCAATCCAACGGGTGTCCCATTCATTTATCAGGGTCACTCTATCATAGGTAACCAAGAATCCCTCTACTGGAAACTCAAGGGAAACTCACTACCAGGAAAACGACAACAAACACTTGTTGTTATAGTGCAACTCACTTAGGAGTTCACTCTTCATGCATGAAAACACCACTCTTCAATTTCCATCTCTAAAATGCTCCATCATGCTTCAGAATTCGCCCAACCTTCTTGGTATAGTTCCAGTGCTCTTTTTCCCTGCTCTCCCCTTATTGTTCATGCCAAGAATGAATGTGAAAAACTGCCTATACTCCCCATACAAATTTTCTCTATTTTTTCAAGACAATTAACTTCTCACTTTGTCCAATGTTGATTGTACTTCAGCCCCATGCTTCCAATAACTATGGGATGTGACTTCTACACCCACCCTCTGACAGGAATTCAATGATTGGGCTCTCATACACTCAAACAAAAAATAGATGGTTGACTCAAAAGACAATAAAATTTAGAAATATGGGTTTGGCTTAATACCCATAAACCATTTCCCCCTTGGGATCCTCTTAGACTCTCATAGGAATTCTCCTCTCTTGTGGATTAGTCAACCCCCATCTCTGTCCATATTCCCAACAACTAGTATAACATTATTTTTATTATAATCAGAAAATACATTTTTCATATTACATCGCTTGGCCATAACCACATTCATATCTACATTATACATTAATTAAACTGGGGATTGTAGTGGATATGTTGCATTGTCAGAATTCAAAATTCAAGTGACTTCTCTAACCAATCTTTGATTTTTCTTTATACGAGAAATTTGGTTTGGTCTAATATTTCAAACATTTTTTACTTGATTATCTAATAGTTAGTTCTTGATTGATACCATGCCTTCCCAACGTTGAATAATTTATAAACTTTGCTTTGCTTCATGATGCAAATATTAATTACTAAATTCTACTAGAAGATGCAATAACTTTTAGAGTTGAAATGTGATGTTAAATAATTTTATTTGGAACATAATTAGAGAGATGAGTATATCCCTAAGGCTAAGCCTAAGTATTCCTAGGTAAGAATCCCACCAGTGACGTTAGATGGCCTTAACTAAAATTAAAGCAATTGTGCTAAATTTTTAGAATCATAAAAAGTGAATGGTTTAAAAAAAAAAAAAAGGAATTAGAGTAAGAACAATGCTTATAGTTATTTGAAATGACTAAAAGAGGTAGTTAGCACAAAGTTCGACCACATAAAGTCCACAATCTACTATGATGCCATGTTATCCGTAGAGTCTCTACATGTCAATTAACTCATATCCTTATTTAACTTTTATGCTTCCTCGTAAACCATGGGTTTAATCTGAGTGGAATTCTCATGTACGTCTCAATATCCATGTAATTTTCATCATTGTTGACAACCTTAAAAGCATCCATTCATTGAACTTGGATTAAGCTAGTATCTTCAACACTTACCATGGCTATTAATTATTGAAAAACATTGAAGAAAATATTGATATTGTCCTTCTCATACCTAGGCCTCACTGCTTACATTGCTTTCCACTAGTAGTCATACCCACAATAGATAAGTGTAGATGAATGGCATGTAAATCCCATTCTCATAGTGAAAACATAAGTATTCCACGGAGTGAAGATTAGAGTAGTAAATGAACACAAAATTATCTTATTCACAACTATGTCATAAATTAATTATTTCTACTTCATTTATAATACTCAAACGTTTATGCTCATATCTCTTTTAACTAGCCGTTAGAGCCTATGATAAATGAGTGTACAAGGAACTGAGCTAATTATTCTATAATGAGGATTTTGAGAGTTCTCCTTCTAGATATAGATACAATTTTCACTGAAATATTATAAACATAAGGATTCTCTTAGAGTAAAATTTAAAGTAGCAAAAAGACACCAAAGTAGTTTATTCACAACTACATCGCTCATTTCCTTTCACTACCCCTATAATACCTACAAGTCTTTTCTCATATCACTTTCAACGACCAACCAAGCCCTGTAATAAATAATTGTACAAGGAACTGATCTATTTGTTCTACAACACGACTTTTGAGTATTCTCCTTTCAATTGTAAATATCATTTTCACAAAAAAAAATTATGAGATTGTCTTGAAATGTTGGGAGCACATTCTCTTAGTGTTGATGGCCAACGAGTTTGGCTTAGTCAGTTTATGAGAGAGATATTGGGAATTTTCAAATAACAATTATTAAAGTAGTTGCAAAGGAAAATGTCAAAACATTTTTTTCAAAACCTAAGCTCTTACTAAAGTGCATCTAAGCTCTTACGAAAGTGCATAATTAATTGATGATTATGCACGATTGATATCTTTGGCAATTAGGAAGCACACAACTCAAAGTGATGGGTGTTCAATGTTTTGGCCAATTGTGATACGATGTGTTGAACTAAGGACATCACCATTATCTTAAAAACCCACACAAAACATTAGATATTCTAATCTTTAGAAAACTTATTTAAGTTGTACTTGAAACAAAACCATTGTATTAGATTGCACAAGCATAAGAGAAAAGAGAAAAGAGAAATTTAAAATAAAAATCACTAGTTTTTATTAGTACATAAAAAAATGGTAAATATGATGCAAATAAGTGAAGAAAAGGACATAGAAATGCATTTAAATTTATATCAAGATAAGCTTAGGCTGACAATTATATCTAAGAAAGTAACCCTGGCCTTTTTTTTTCAACCCTTTCATTAATCAATTAAATTAATTTCTTCATTCACAAAAGCTTGTGAAAACAACTCTACAATAACTAGTACAAATAACTGGTGAAAGGGACATAGAAATGCATTTAAATTTGTATCAAGATAAGTCTAAGATGGCAATCATATGTAAGAAAGTAACCCATGCTTTTTTGTTCAAACATTCCATTAATCTACTAAATTGATTTCTTGATGTAAAAGAGCTTGTGAAGGAACTCTACAATAACTAGTGCAAGTGCCAAGGCATCTTATTTTATTTCCATCTTTCTCTACTAATTCCACCATCCCCAACCATTTGTTCTTTTTCCTCACGCATCATGCCAATGCCTCCAAAATGACCCTGACATTGAATGGCCTGCCAAAAATACCATGGGTGGCATTGAATGGCCCACCATTACTTTTGAAAGGCGGCGTGGTGGCCCTATCCCTATCCATTTGGTTTCAAACTTATAGAAGAATATTAAATTAAAAGCAATAATATGTTTTCCATGCACTAAATAAAATTAATGGGTACACATGTTTCTATGCAATTCTCTATGGATGGACTTAACTATTTTACATGCATTGTATTAAAATCCGGGCATATGTGATTATCTTCACATGTGTGTATGGTGCTTTTGCTGGAAATAAACCCATAACTCTAAGAGCAATCAGCAATAACCATGGCATACTAAACCTCACACATAATCCCTTGTCCGTTTGGTATTGTCTAGTGGTAACTTTTGCATAATGTAGAATAAAGTATATGGATAGGTAACCTCTATAGATGAYCCTTAGAAATAATACCACAAGATAGTAGTTTAAASTYTTAATAAAMTRGTTATGCTATACTAGTTGGTCTTCTCATTCATTCATTGGCTGATMATACAATAGATTTAGTAMTGGWATTTTTCTTTCCTTTTGTTATTGAAACATCGATCATTTCATGCTTTTCTTTACTATAAATTTGGTCACATACCTTTTTGTACATAAGACGACCTTTTTTTAATTTGAATTMATTCACAAGAAGACCATTTTATCTATTATTATCCTTGCCGAGTAGGGGTATTGTGTTCGTTTTTAGCATGGAATGCTATTGCTTTTGTTGTTGACCAATTTTGTTTTGGAATTTGCGGAATTTGCAATATTAAACATAATAAGAAGAAAAACATTTTTTTTTTTTTTGTTTTTTTTTTTTTTGGCATAAATTTGATTTTATCTTGGACGTTATTGGATAATAAGCTTGGGGTCTTATTTTCATCTTCACCTCATACAAGGTATATTATTAGTTCCTGTCGTAGGTATAGAGGGACTATAGCGATTGATAATTCGTTGACTACATATTAGTTTGTCCTTTGACCACAAATATTTGCATAATATGTATTGTTGGAGCTAGGGAACTAAAAACATAGATTTTTATATAATAAAAAGTATCATATATGTACTGGTCTGATTGGATAAGAGATTGGAGGTCTTATTGTCGGCTTCACTATTCTCAATGTTTTATATGGTAACATAACCAAACTTTTTTATTGTATATAGTCTTTTTGAATCATATATTTTTCCTATGTATTTCTTTAAGGTGGATTAATGCTAGCATTAGTTCGAATGTTTGCCTTATCATTTTCTGCTACGTGAATATATCCATAAGTTTTTATTTGTACTAATTGTATTGAAATGTTTAGATATTCAAGCTTTGTAGTGATCGAGAATTCCAAATTTTATAACGTCCTTGCCGCATGTATTTGTATTGAAATGTATTGACACTTTTTTTGAGGTGCTTGAATAGGCTTGAAAACTTAAATGTTTACATGACGTGAGGTCCTCCAATAGGCCTGACAACTTAAATTCTTGCATACCGTGAGGTCCTTACACAACCTGACAGCCTTAAATGTTTATCTAAAGTTGTTTCTCGGAGTACATTTTTCCTCGAGATTTTCCATACAATGTTGCAATGATTTTGCACAATATTGTTGTCCACTGCTTGTTGAATAGGCATTCTATGTTTCATCCTACTTCTAGCTTTGCAATGCAATTTCGTCATTGTTGAAGCTACATACATTGTTTACTGGTTCGGTGAGTGCTTCTTTTTCGATGGTTCATCGGTTGTTGCTTGTTATTGTTTGGTTCACAATTCGACCTGTGTTTCTGCCTTTCATCGTTTCGGAGTAAGTTTCCATGCCATAGTTTCATTTTATGTTCTGGTTTTTTTGTTCAGTGTTTGCAGTTTGGAAGTAAGAATGTTTGCTTATTTCTACTGGCATTGTCTTTGTATGTTTCTGGTTCCTTCTGTGCTTCAGCTACAATTTCGTAATTATTGGAGATACATATGTTGTTTACTGGTTCAGTGGTGTTGCTTGTTCGTTGGTTCATTGGTTCGTTGGTTTGTGGGTTGTTGGTTCTGTTTGTTTGTCTCGGGTTTACGCTTTGGAGCCGTGGGACTACAGTTGGGCTTGTTCGTGTTTTCTCGTTGGTTTGGTGCCTTTTGTTTTCTTTTGTTTGATTCGGCTTTGCAGGGTTGGGGTCATGCGCTTATGGTTGGAGTTGTTTTTTTTTTTTTGGATTATTATTGTTTTTTGGCCGCTTTACGGTGTTCAGCCTCTGCGCCCACGAGTCGACATGAAGTTGTGTTATTTTCCCTATTTGGTGAGATCGATATTTTTTCTACTATGAGATTTCATTGGTGCTTCAGTGCTGGAATGAAAAAAAATAGTTGCATGAAAAATACTTCGAGAAGTACATGTGCAATTGCAATATCCGTTGTTTTTTTGTTAAAATAAAGCATACATAGGCTGCATTTATAAACCATGTTTGGTCAAATGTGCCCATATGACAATACATGCTCTTTGTCCTTTAGGCAGACTGGTGTGCCCATGATACAATCTATCTTGTGCTTGAGATATGATATGTACAACAAAGATTCAACAAAATTATATTTCCATGTCTGGAAGCATATCCGGTTAGTTTGCCATGGAAAACCAAAATCTTGTATCATGGGTATAGCAGTCTATGTGGAGGATAAAGAACATGTATTTCCATCGGCGGAAGCATATATGGATACTTTGCCATGGAAAACCATAAATCGTTTAGCTATGGCTATGCAATTTCATAATATTTTATGGCTTGTAATATATTTTGGGCAGGGAAAAATAAATTACACATTCACAACTATGGATGGAGAAGCGCAAAGGTTCATGTTTTTGCCTATATTTTAGCCTGTTCATTTAGTCTCTTTTACCATATGTACATGTTACTTCTTGTTCGGTGCATACCAGCTTCCATTCATGTTCATTGTATTTTGTGTGTTCCCACATTCAAACAAACATAATAGTTGGAGAAAACAACAGAGTCTTGACTGCATCGCTTGAAGAGGATATAGAAAGGTGTATGTTTGTACTGTTATTTCATATTGTGTTGATTTGTATTTCTTTTATTATATGTATATGTGTTCACCTAGTTTAATGTATCTTCATTACATGCATTCTTGCATACTAACCTACTTCATGTTCGTTGTGTTTTCACTGCATTGCTACATTTAAACAAATAAAATGGCTGGAGAGGACGATGAAATGTTTGGCGAGAATGTAACCGAGGAATTACAGAAGTGGATACCCATGCTCTTATTTCATATTCCATTGTTCATTTTTTCAATTACTGTCTATATATTTGTTGTGCTTCTTCTACTTCTTTGCACCTTTTTTTTATTTTTATTTTTTTCCCCTTCTTTTCTTCCTTCAAATATAATATATTCTGCATATTCTGCTTGATGTTACATTGGAATAATTAGACATGTTTCTCTTTATTTTACATGTTTGTGTTCATACTAGATTTCCTTCATGTCCATTGCATATTCGACATTGGTACCTTGGAAGGAACAGGTTGGTTGGACAGGTAGATGAATTTTTCTTTGCAACAACAGAGGGTTCTGTGGTACAATCTTCTAAAAGGTATACCAATTGTGCTGGTAAATTAAATATACAAACGTGGTGGGGGCTTATAATATTAGAGTTGAAAACGATGTCTTGGAAGCAATGGCCCTTTCTGCCCTCCCTATTTCTACTTTTTCCATTTTCTACTATCCCTTTTGTTTTCTAATTGATCTGCTTAGTGGTCTTTCCAAAAATGCCTTGGTGCATCGGTTGGTGAACTAATGGTTTCACATCTATGGTCGCTCTTCTACCTTATTCCATACTTACCCACTTTGTCAATTGTGGGTGCCAGGCTGGCAAGTTCAATATTTCTCCCCTGGCTTCCGGGGGTCCGCAATATACAGATTGGTCGTGGTGCCTCGCCCTCATGCCCTATTTACTGTTGCACATTTTTCCAGTTAAAAAAATCAGATGCATACAATTTTACACTTATCTAGTCCTTCTGATGGAAAGTATACAATGCATATGCTTTTTTAGTCCTGATGTTCATCTACACATGATTTCATCAGAAAAAGTTGGACTAGTGACATGGCCATGAGCAGTCAGTCATCCCAGACATCAGCAGACCAACAAGGCCAAAGGTAAATATGCATATGCTCTGATCTTAGTATGTTTACCAGAAAAAAAATCCTCGGTTGTTTATTAATCTATGGCATGGTGAATATGATGATGTCATCTACAATGCATGGTTTGCAGTTCACAAGAAGTATCAACAAGAACAAGAGAGATGATGAACATAACACATGTTCTGCAGACTAAGAGGTGTGGTTGCAAAACTCTGGCTCCATAGTTCATCGAAGCTATGTGTGAACTTGTAGATTTATGCTAGTGAAAGAAGAATACAAAAAAAAATGCACACTACCATTCACTTTAGTTTTCGTGTTCAAAAATTGTCACCAGGTCTAGAGTTGTAACACCCAAAGTACTATCAATAGAGGACTTGAACAACCGCCGAACTAGACAAGTGTCCATCGGGGACATAATGATCGTCTATAGCACCTACTTGGACAAGGAAAACAAAACTAGATCCATTATGCGCGCTGACATGACAGACAAGGAGGCCATGCTGACAGTGACACTGAGTATTCCTACATAGCTTTTCCAAAAACATGCAGAAAAGATATTGTCGGGTAATGGGATATCCATTACAAATTTTAATCTATTGTCTAAAACAGTATATGACCGTGGTGATTGTGATTGGATTATTTCTCTCAACGAAACAAATATTGTGAAAAAAATTCCCGCTCTTTGTTCAAAATATTGTTTCGTCCTGGACGCGACTATCATCCAGCTTGCACAGAGTAGTGATATTTACCCAATCGGAACCATTGGTTCAGTTGTCACACTGGCGATAAAACTTGGCTCGCAACACATTCTCCATATAAAGGATGGGGAGTCGGATAGAGACAAGGCAATGGTACCACTTTCCATATCCGCTTTTGTCCTTTATTTTCGCATGTGCATGTATCTCGGGTAAGTTACACAAATATTGCATTGTTCCATGTTGCAGTTGAAATTGTTCAATACCTATTCAAATTTGTTTTCGTCAATGGAGAAACAATTGCATAGAGGGCAGATTCCACTTATGCTCTTCAAAAATATAACAAAGAAAAGGGATGTTAGAGAAAGGATCTTTCGAACAACCCAAGCAATGTTCGTAACAGAGTTGCGAGGAGATATAGTATAGGATCTAAAGAAACTAGATAGCTCTACAACTGTTGTGCATATACATCTACAAAAGCATCCTCACTTTGCTTATACAAATAACCTTCACCAAATTTCTGCAGCTTTATTTATTTATTTTTAAGGGGGGGGGGCGTGCAGTTGTGTATTATATTGTTCAATGTATTAATTCATATGCTCTGATTCCCATGTTGAAGGTGTTTTAGTTGCAGCAAATGCGTACTCGACCCCCTTTGAACCTGTATGTGCAAAATGCAACTCTCTTGCTTCTGCCTCCGCTTTGATAAGTGATGATATGATTGATTGTCTGTGATGCGGTGAAAAATGTCCATATATATCTGGACATTTCCTCAATGCTGCCATATGAACCATGGGAAACACAACCATGCATTGTACGGTTAGGCAGCCTCTGTTACAAAATGTGCTTCCTAAGTTGGCAGAATTGTCATATGAAACATATCTACAGAAAAAGGCAAGTTGTGTCTACATGCTGCGCGATTTTCGGATACACAACAAATTTACCTTAAATGAGGACAATGCAATTTTGCATATCGACTGAAGAAGGGAAAAAAAATATCAAACTTTGGAAAGAAACGAAAATACCTCATGTGTCTCTATAATATTTCTTCAACATCCAGATCAATGTTCATCAGACTCGACTACTTGGGATTGAATGTGCATAAGATTGTTCGGTCCAAAAATGGGAAGCATGGCATAAAACCCCATATATCCCATGGCCCCGGTTATTTTCTATTGGGTACATATACCGGATGTAAGAGAAAATGAATGCCACGACGTCTTTTCTTTGTATATCAAATTGTTTGATGCAAAGGTCGATGTGTCCTGCTCTATGGAACCTTGTGGGAACTTGATTGCAACCTGTTTGGAGTTTAATTGGTTCTTGTTTGTATGCTTCGTATGTCAACAAGGATGATTTTAAGGATGGAATTTTGTTTTAAAATGTAGAAACTTTGGCGAATCTTACTAATCCTTCATATGCCAACTATAAATGTTTGCCGATATTTTTGTAAAAATATTCAAAATTATAAATATTTTATATAGTTTTTATAAAAGTTTGGCGATTTTTAAGGTAAAATAATTTTATCCTATAGAATTTGGGCAAATCATTTTTAAAATAGCGAATCTCGCTTTTGGAAAAACCATGGAAAATTAGCCCATGAGCGAACTTTAGCCCCTAAAATCATCCATGTCTGTCAATTTGTATATCGCGGGACTCTGAGTGTTGTTTGGAGGAAACAGAACAATAGAATCGCAATTTTTTTAGCTAGCTAGCCCTCAAATCCACCTGATAATTTCTATGGCGTTGTGACGCAAATGTAGTATGTGGCTTGTTTTAACATTTTTCCTTGATCAATGAACTTGGTAAAGTTAATCTCTTGGAATAATTTGAAATCAATGAATGTATATTGTGTGAAGTCCAATTGTGTTATCATATCAACAAGAGGCCCTTAAAATTCAAATTGGTCGTTGTTATGCTTGTGGTGATAGAATTTTAATAAAACTTTGGTTTTTTTCCTTCTTTTAAAATACATGGCCCCGGTTATTTTCTATTGGGTACATATACTAGACGTAAGAGAAAATGAATGCCACGATATATTTTCTTTGTATATCAAATTGTTTGATGCAAAGGTCGATGCGTCATGCTCTATGGAACCTTGTGGGAAATTGCTTGTGGCCTGTTTGGAGTTTAATTGGTTCTTAGTTGTATGTTTCGTCTGTCAATTTGTATATCGTGGGAATCCGAGTGTTGTTTGGAGGACACGGAACAATAGAATTGCAATTTTTTAAGCCAGCTAGCCTACAAATCCACCTGATAATTTCTATGGCGTTGTGACACAAATGTAGTATGTGGCTTGTTTTAGCATGTTTCCTTGATCGATGAACTTGGTCAAATTAATCTCCTGGAATAATTTGAAATCAACAAATGTATATTGTGCGAAGTCTAATTGTGATATCATATACATAAGAGGCCCTTAAAATTCAAATTGGTCGTTGTTATGCTTGCGGTGATAGAATTTTAAAAAAACTTTGTTTTTTTTCCTTCATTTCTTTTAAAATAAGCGATTTAACATCCTTTGGTAATTTTATGTAATTAAATTGTACAATATCAATATTTAATATCAGTAATTTAGTATTTGAAAATAATGTTTTTAGATAATGTTAGATAGGATGACCATTCGTAAACAATTGCAATCTTGAGCCCGCCAGTCATGGAATCCGTATGTCAATTTGTATGTCATGGAACTCTGAGTGTTGTTTGGAGGACACGGGACAATAGAAGTGAAATGTTGAGTCAGACAGCCCACAAGTCTCCCTATCAATTTGTATATCGCATAACTATGGGTGTTATTTGTAGACACTGAACAATAGAGGCTGAATTTTGAGCCTGCCAGCCCGAGAACCCACGATCCAAAAAGTGACTAAGTATGGAATGAAGGATTTGTACATGATCTATAAAATCTCATGTCCATACTTTATAAAAGTACATATTTGGTATGTATTGTTTGTTTCTCAGAAAATTTCTAGGTGTGGAAGTTGGCGGATGCACATGTTCAGATTTCCACTTACTTTTATATCACCAGCCCGACCAACCGCTTCCCCGTTTCAAATTGTAGAAAACTTTTTTATCTAATTAAATTGTACAATATCAATATTTAATATTAATAATTTAGTATTGAAAATAATGTTTTTAGATAATGTTAGATAGTTGATAGGAATTACCATCCGTAAACAATGGAAATCTTGAGCCCGCCAGCCCTGGAGTTTGTATGTCAATTTGTATATCACGGAGCTCCAAGTGTTGTTTGGAGGACACGGAACAATAGAAGTGCAATGTTGAGCCATCCAGGTCGCGGGTCCACTTGTCAATTTGTATATCGTGGAATTATGGGTGCTATTTGTAGGGCACGAAACAGTAACGACCCAATTTTGAGCCCATCAGCCCGACAACCCATGATTCAAAAAGTGGCCAGGTATGGAATGCAGGATCCCTACATGCTCTACTAAATCTCATTTCCATACTTTATAGTACATATTTAGTATGTATTACTCATTTTTTGAAAAATTCCTTGGTATGGAAATTGGCGAATTCACGTCTTCAGATTTCACTTACTTTTATATCACCACCCCGACCGACCGCTTCCCCGTTTCATATTATACAACCTTTTTGGCTCGCAGTTTTTCCGAATAGGCGAGTTACCGGATCGACGGGTTCAATATTGATAATTTATGTAATTAAATTGTGCGATATCAATATTTAATATTTAATAATTTAGTATTTGAAAATCATGTTTTTTTATAATGTTAGATAGTTGATAGGGATGCCCATCCATAAACAATGGAAAACTTGATCCTGCCAGTCCTGGAGTCCGTCTGTTAATTTGTCTATCGCTGAAGTCTGACTGCTTCTTGGAGGACACTGAACAATAGAAGTGCAATGTTGACCCAAACAGCCTGCAATTCTGCTTGTCAATTTGTATATCGCAGTACTCTGGTTGTTGTTTGTAGGGCACGAAACAATAGAGGCCCAATTTTGAGCCCGCCAGCCCGAGAACACATGATCCAAAAAATGGCTAAGTATGGATTGAGGGATCCGTACATGCTCTATAAAATCTCATGTCCATCGTTTATAAAAGTACATATTTAGTATGTATTGCTCATTTCCTCCGAGTGTTGTTTGGAAGACACGGAACAATAGAAGTGCAATGTTGAGCCAGCCAGTCCGCAAGTTCGCCTGTCAATTTGTATATTACGGAACTCTGGGTGCTATTTGTAGGATATGGAGCAGTAGAGGCCCAATTTTGAGCCCGCCAGACCGAGAACCCGCGATCCAAAAAGTGACCAAGTATGGAGTGTGGGATACATGCATGCTCTATAAAAATCTCATGTCCATACTTTATAAGAGTACATACTTAGTATCTATTACTCGTTTTTTGAAAAATTTCTAGGTGCGAAAGTTGGTGGATTTCATGTGTTCAAATTTCACTTACTTTTATATCACTATCCCGACCGACCACTTCCCCGTTTCATATTGTAATAAATGAATATAAACTGGCCCAAGTCCAATTGTGTTATCACATCAACACGAGGCCCTTAAAATTCAAATAGCTCGCAAGCTTGCTTGTCAATTTGTATATCGCGGAACTCTGGGTGTTATTTGTAGGACATGGAACAATAGAGGCCCAATTTTGAGCTYGCCATCCTAAGAACCAGCGATCCAAAAAGTGGCTAAGTATAGAATGAGGGATCCATACATGCTCTATAAAATCTCATGCCCATACTTTATAAAAGTACATATTTAGTATGTATTACTGGTTTCTTGGGAAAATTTCTAGGTGCRGAACTTGACGGATACACGTGTTCAAATTTCCACCCACTTTAATATCACCAGCCCGACCGACCTCTTCCCTGTTTCATATTATACAAAAATTTTGGAACRCAATTTTCCGAATAGGCAAGMTTTTCTTTTAAATGAGATATTTATCATCCTTTAATAATTTTATGTAATTAAATTGTAGAATATCAATATTTAATATTAATACTTTAGTATTGAAAATAATGTTTTTAGGTAGTGTTAGATAGTTGATATGGATCACCATCCATAAACAATCGCAATCTTGAGCTCGCCAGTCCTGGAATCCATCTGTCAATTTGTATATGGAGTCAGTCTGAGTGGTGTTTGAAGGACACGGAAAAATAGAAATGCAATGTTGAGCAAGCCATCCCGCAAGTCCGCCTGTCAATTTATATATCATGGAACTCTTGGGTGTTATTTGTAGGACATGAAACAATAAAGGCCCGATTTTTAGCCCGACAACCCGCAATCCAAAAAGTGGCTAAGTATGGAATGCGGGATCAGTACATGCTCTATAAAATCTTATGTTCATACTTTCTAAAAGTACATATTATGTATTACTCATTTTTTTCGAAAACTTTCTTGGTGCGGAAGTTGGCAGATTCACGTATTCATATTTCACTTACTTTTATATCACCAGCACGACCAACCGCTTCCCCGTTTCATATTGTACAAAGATTTTTATCTAATTAAATTGTACAATTTCAATATTTAATATTGATAATTTAGTATCGAAATAATGTTTTTAGATAATCTTAAATAGTTGATAGGGATTACCATCCGTAAACAATCGCAATCTTGAGGCTGCCATCCCTGGAGTCCGTCTGTCAATTTGTATGTCGTGGAACTCTGAGTGTTGTTTGTATGACATGAAACAATAGGTGTCATGACACGAAACATCCGGGTCCGCTTGTCAATTTGTATATCGCAGAATTCTAGGTGTTGTTTGTAGGTCACAGAACAATAGAGGCCCACTTTTGATCCCGCCAGTTCGAGAACCCACGATCCAAAAAGTGGCTAAGTATGGAATGAGGGATCCGTGCATGCTCTATAAAATCTCATGTTCATACTTTATAGTACATATTTAGTGTGTATTACTCATTTTTTGGAAAATTTCTAGGTGCGGAAGTTGGTGGATTCACGTCTTCAGATTTCACTTACTTTTATATCACTAGCCCGAACAATGGCTTCCCCATTTCATATTGTACAAACTTTTTGGCTCACAGTTTTTCGAATAGATGAGTTACCTGATAGGCAATTTCAATATTGTGTTTCCATTGTTCTACCACCTGCAAACAACACCATGACTTCCGCCACCCACAAATTAGCAAACAAATTGAAATAAAAGAATATATACTATGCGAAATCTAATGGAACAATCATATGAAGGAGAGGACATTAAAATTCATATTCATCGTTGTTATACTTGCAGTGAAGCTAACAGTACAGAAACTTTACTTAAACATCCAAAAAATATTTGTCTTGTAACTTTTCGATGCTTCTCTTATACAAACAAATCCTGGAAACTATAAACATCGCTCGTTGTACCTATTCCTTGATTGAAGAACATGTTAACATGTTTAATGCACTCCATAGTTACTGTTAATACCAATTCCCACTTCTGAAAATTGCCATCCGCTTTCTCTTTTCTCTCTGATTTCCTTTTCTTTACTTACTCATTTTTCGGAAAATGTCTAGGTGCGAGATTTCTGCCCTAGGTATATATTCTGCCCTTTTTTTTGTAACCCACCTGACCGCTTTCCATACTTGGGCATTTCTTGGAATCTGTTTCACGGGTTGGAGGGTGCACGCAATGTACAATGCTTCGTGGCAATTCTCCATCACTGCTACCTTCGTACGTGTTTCCAGATATGCAATAATTACGCTTTAATGCAAGTAGTTCAGCCTGCAGGAATTGTTAAGATTGTCATTAATGTATGGAAGGCTGGAGAAGATTTGTGATTACTACGAATTAAACCAAGATTTGTGTAGAAGTGTGTTATCCTTTCCAAGTATTCATTTCAAACATGATGCAATCTGTTTTTGTGCGCCGGCGGGTTGGCGCCTTTTAGAAATCTCTAATTCTTCATCTCTCTTCGTCGTCACCGCGACCTTCGCACTTTTTTCTAAATATACAATTAGTGAGATTTAATGGAAACAACTCATTCTGCGTGAACCCTGGAGATTGCCATTGATCAACGAAACGCTCGAGGAGATATTCCATTGATACACATCAAACCATAATTTGTGGAGGGTTATATTATCCCTCCCCAATTTTCATTTCAAACATTGTCTGGAGAAAATGGAAATTCTCGTTAACTTGTGGTAGCAGTTCTATCCAAATACAATAAACACATTTGGCCATAATGGCCAGAGGTTCCACTATTCCAGGGCATATTCTTACTACTCATCTCCCTCTTCCCAAGAGAAAAAAGGAGATGGTTCCTTGGTACACCGAGAGATATATTTCAAGCCAAAGAATTCCAAGGCAACCCTGTCTGGTCTGAGAATCTGGCCAGTTGCATTGATGGTTGGCGCAAAAGTTGATGTCATGGATTCTGAGCAAGAAGAAGATGATCTAATGGGCGATGATATGACAATGGGTGATGGAAATGCAGAGACTGTTCCCACTCCTGTGCCCAAATTGAAATCAACCATAATGGGCGGAACTTCCCGACTTAGTGATGGCGGTCCTGAGAACACCAAAAGGAGTTTCAGAAAAGAAACCGATGTTGAACACAATAGTCGCTTTGCAGCTCGAAAGTAGGAATTCCAGAGGTACAAATTAGTCCATTTTGGGTGGAAGAGTTTCACTTTAAAGAAATGATATGTTGATGTTCCCAGAGATATATTTCAAGCCAAAAAATTATTCAGTTGCATGACTATTGTGTTGTTCTCTGGATATACAATTAACATCTTTGGGAATCAGGTCTAGAACTCTCACTACTGCAAGGCATGTTTCTACTAGTCATCTCCTTCCACCCAGAATGGACTAATTTGGGCCTTTGAAATTGCACGTGCAACTTGTGTCCCTGAAGTTTTTTCGACTATGCAGAGGTGGTTTCTAGTTGTTTCCTAACTTTCAGTTAAGGGCTATTCCATTTTCCCTACAACATTTTTCGTCTTCTTCGTCACGGGAAGCTTCTGAAAACTATCAATTTTACCAAAGGATTATTCATCGAGGAGAAAGCTACAAGGATCCTTCATATTGCGGATCTCGTTCCTGTGTTTGTGGAAGAAACGTTCCATGTTTTGGCCCGAAGAACTGGGTCCAATTTCTATGGATAGATGTACAATACTATGTGTTTTTCTTTTTTTTTAAATGGATTTTCTACTAAAAAATTTTGCCTTGGAGTCTTCATTGTTGCGTCTTTTCTAGATTTAACGTCTGTTCTCATTGGCATGGTTCAGTGGTCTTGTAGTTCTTCGATATTGTGTTTACTTAGGTTGTTTTTTCTAATATGGAACATGTAACAATTATATGACAATGTACTGTGTCAATTCACTAAGATTTTATACAAACAAAAAATGGACTACACACATTTTCAAACCAACGTTCAATTCTATTTGTAATGCAGATACAACATAGCAATACCAATGTAATCGTCATTCTTGTTTCTAGACATAAAGGTATTAAGTTCTAATGCTAACAACACATAATGCAAGAAGTTTAATACTTAAGTTAATATGTTACAATCATGGAAGAATGTATCAAAAACATACTTACACCCACACGCTCCAATAAAATCTAATCTTTAACAAAGCATTTGCTGACAATTAGTAGAAAATGAAGTTTAATACTTAAGTTAATGTGTTAGAGTCATGGAAGAATGTATCAAGAACATACTTACACGTACATGTTGCAATAAAATCTAATCTTCCACAAAGCATTTGCTGAAAATTAGTAGAAAATGATGGTTTTGAAACAATGGGGCTTCTTTGAAACCAATTTGCGCTTACGAAAACTACCCTCTGTATTTATATTTTCCCACTCTTTTATCCCTTGTAGTTTCTCTTCCTGGTTACTTAATCGTTTTTTTTTCGAAAATGCCTTACTGGGCGGCTTGGCGGATTCACGCGTTTCTGCTGAACTCTTCCCCTTTCTCTAAATTGGCCCTATATTGTTCTGTGTCCTACAAGTATCACCTAGAGTTCCTCTATATACAAATTGACAGGTGGGCTTGCACGTTGGATGGCTCAACATTGCAATTCTATCTTTCCGTGACCTCCAAACAACATTTGGAGCTCCGCGATATACAAATTGACACACGGGCTCCAGGGCTGGTGGGCTCAAGATTGCCATTGCTTACGGATGGAAAAGTGATAAAATGATTCATACCACATTTACGTCACAAAAGATATATTAAAGGGAAAATCATTTCCTCTATAGTTCTGTGTCCTACAAACAACACCCAGAGTTCCGCACTATACAAATTGACAGTCGGACTTGCAGGTTGGCTGGCTAAAAAAATGACTCGGAGTTCCGCGATATACAAATTGAAAGATGAAGCATACAACCAAGAACCAAGTAAACTCGTGGATCGTATTCCTAGTTTTTTTTTTTGCTCACCACCTTCCCACTTCTTTCCAAGTATATATCTTGGCAGGAAAATGGGATATATGTTACAGATGTGAATATATTGGCCCTTATTTTTTGCCTTCTATACTGAGCCAACTATCTATTTCTCTTTTCCCTAAACTTTATCTTTCTCGTCACTTATTTGTTTTTTCAAAAATGTCTGGCTATGTGCATGACCAAACTTGCAGGTTCTCACGTCTTATGTGGAACTATTGTCACCCCATTTTGAAGCCCATATGTCCACTTTCCATACTTCGCCATCTCTTCGAATTTCTTTCGTGGATTGTCGTTTTGGCCGGTTCAAGAAATATTCAGTTCCTAATCGTTGTTTCCTATGCCCGCACCCTTTTGCAATTACCAATTACCAATTATATATAAGATCTTATTTATAGGCATGCAATTAGAAAGCGTTAATTTCAAACATCATGGAATGTTATTTGCACATCGTTGGTTTGGTCCATTCATGAAAATTTCAATCCTCGCTTCCGAGAACGAGTCTGCCTGACCGTTTCCCTATTCCATACTTAGCCACTTTCCCAGAATTCCGCAAATATACAAACCGACCATTGAATTTCCCCATCATGCTCTCTTTCATTTTACACGTTTTGCAGTAAAAAATTCCAATACATAAAATTTGACCGTGGAACACTCGCCTCTCCTGAGTATCCCCGTAACCCTTTTCTGAATCCTATCTGACCTCTTTTCAGAACTTTCCATTCTTTCATTTCTCTTCGTTGTGTACGTGACCTTCTCACTTGTCTATAATAAAAGAAAAAAAATTGTTTATATATATATACATATCTTGTTTCTAAATATGCAATTACTAACATTTATTTCTAACAACTCATCATGCACGAACCATATAGATTGTCATTGATGGGTGAAAGGCTCAAGAAGATCTCCTATTAATGCGCATTAAACCAAGATTTGTGGGGGGTTATATTATCCCTTCTGAGTGTTGATTTCAAAATCATGAAATGTCGTTTGCACGTCGCCACCTTGGCACGTTTACGAAACCTCCTATCCTTAATTGCTCTTCGTCGTACCCACCACCTTCGCATTTATAAATATTCAATAAGTAATCTTTACTGCTAACAGTTCATCATGCACCACCTATATAGATTGTCATTAATCAGCGAAAGGCTCGAGGAGCTTTCCCATTCATAAGCATTTAACCAAGATTTAGTGAAGAGTTACATTATTAGCTCTAAGTGTTCATTTCAACCATCATCTGGAGCAAACCAATGTTCTCATAAACCTATGGCATCAACTCGATAGCAGTTATGTGGAGATACAGTGAACATCTTCGGGCACGAGGACCAGAACTTCCAGGGTCCAGGGCATATTCTTATTACTCAACCTCTACCACAGAGAACTAAGTAATTTGGACCTCTGGGATTGCTCGTGCAAGCTTTGTCCCTGAGGTTTTTGACTATAAGGACCTGGTCTCTTGGTGCACCGAAAAATTTATTTCAGACAAAAGAATTATTCCACTGTGGGACCGCTCTTTTGTTTCTCTATCACCTCAGGTCTTCTACCAGATGTTAAGATTGTCGGAGCCAACATTGACGTTCAAAGGATAAGATTGCAAACAGTTCCTAGAAAAGCATAATAATGGGTTGGACCTCTTGCCCCATTTATTGGAAGACCCCATTCTATTTCCTGAAGATATCACAAGCTTGTAGGTTAGTTCATTTAGAAATCCATTCCGCGAAATTGCCTAGTTGTTTACAAGAATAACAGGATAGGAGTCCACAACAACTATTTCCTGGATGGCTCTTTATATTTTGTATTTCACAGTCAACAAACAAGCCATTTTTTATTGGGGAAAGTTAATTTCCCATGAAATCTATTCCCAATTGTCAAGCTTCAAAAGGGAAAAGAAATTTTATATGTCATCCTACTTAGTTTTTGCGATAGTGCATTGCTATCAGTTTCCACAATTGTATCTATCCAAGAATGCCAACTGGGAATTCGACCCAGTAACGTTCTAGTACCAGGCCTTGTGGAAGTAYAAGGCTTCCCACTGTTTTTATGAGGATTTTAATGGATCTGTGTCTGTTTTCATAGTTTTGTTGTTAGGAGAATATGCCCCCCACATATATGAACAKGCAACCAGTTTTTTGGATAGGAAAGAGACACTTGAACATTTGGATAATTACACTGTGATAAGTATTTTTGGATCCACGGAAAAACCTGCTCTCCTTCCATGTCACATTACGGACAGAATGTTTGTTKCAKATGTAACATGACAATACAACTACTAGTTGCAGCTATTGCAAAAGAAGAAAAAAAAACAATCCATTCCTCTRCCTTGGAAAGTAGGAAAGTTCGTATTGAAAAACGTCAACATAATTAACGAATTCGGAGCACATTATAGCATCTTCAACCTGATWTATGCTAAAATAATAAGAGGATTCAACCCTGATGACATTTTTCGACAACATTTACAAACACTTGGCCTCGACGATTGTTTTTTCAAAAAACACTTGCCCGAAAACAAAGACACGAGTGGCAACGCTCCTRCTTCTAATGTTGGAGACCTAGACACAGTGCAAAGCTGCACAAAATTGTACACATAACAGGGGAAAGGTCCCAGTGACAAGAGTGTTCAATCGGAAAATAGCACTCAAAAAAGTATGACATCTCGGAGCATCGCTCCAACGGCCCACCACAGCAAAAAAGAAACACAAAGTTCTGCAAACGGAGGAGGATATAACGACCCTCCTCACTCTAAAATTGATATTTCTCACAAGCTTCTAGTAGAGAAGAAGAGAAAAAAAAATGTGGGATAGGCGGAAGAGCCAGAAATTCAGAGTGAGAACATGGAACTTGACACTGATCTGGATAGCATGATGCGCTACCTTGATTAGCCCGGAGACGCTATCCATCATAGTCGTCCAATGGACACATCCGATACCAAAAATTTTGACGAAGATGAATCCTTCCTATTCCAGAGCACTTCTTTTGACAGCCAATCCAAAAAAATGATAATTGATAATTAAGAAAAAAAATATGTAAAAAATAAGAAAGGAAAATGTCGTTCAGAGGCTGACCTTGCCAACATGCGGCCATCCGAAATCTGTAAACTTCACAGCGCGAGTGGAGATGCACTTCATGATTCCATTGGAGGCATCGAGGCCGAGAATGCCAGACCGAAGGACCGGGTCAAGGAATTGGAAGAGGCTTTTATTCCTATTCCATTGCTTGTCAATCCTTTGGAAACAACCATGCCTGCCACCCCTGCATCCAACTTAAAAGCATCCTCTAGCCTCCTCGCATCTTGTAGAGGATATGTGGACAATAATATCAAGAAAAGAATGGAATTGGTTACCGAGGCATGGAAAACATCACAAACCATCACTTCCAGGGCACATAGTTTGCTCGAACATTTTCAAGCGGAGTTAAAAGATGAAGAAAAAATCTATTTAAAGATGATCCTTCCTTTTGGCACCATTTTCAACAATATGATAGAAACAAAAAGAAGACAACAAGATCTTCCATCCAAAAACTGGATCGGTCAATTAAATGCATGCTGGAAAGAAAAAGTGAAGAACCTACATCTCATTGTTCATTCATGTGAACAATCCATATCAAAGAAAGATAAATTATTCACAAGGCTATCAAGTATAAACTTAGCCGGAAATACCAAAGACTTACAAGACCCCGACTTAATCGCAAACTCCTTGTTCTTAACTAGGAAAGAGTTCGATAAATAGGTTGATATGTTTAAGACATTGTCTCTGCAAACGTTTTACAACATCCTTGAATATGATCAAGTTCATGTCGACGACTGGCTAGTCGACTATTCAGTACATAATGACAAAATTCATCAGGATCTGTGTAATATTTCTATCGACTTTTGGGAATTACAAAATGATCTTTTAAACATAAAAATATGGAATGAGATCAATGTCTCCCCAATGAGAAGCTACATTGAAGAATGGCTCGAAAGGGAATTGAAGCAAACCGTCAACAAAAGACAAAAAGCAGTTGACAAGATTCCAGCAGCCATCGACGACATCAATGAAACGACAGCCGCAAGAAAATAGCCAAAGGGCTCATATGCACCATCATTGTAAGTCTACTGATCGCATCCTGCTTTGTTTATCAACCCAGTTATTCCACTTTTTTAAATGGAAATGTCTAGGCAAACACTTATACCTTCCAATTTATTTTTTTGCAGGTATTGCACTCTATCTTCTTTCTACAGTCCTGTTTCTTGTACATATTTATCTAATGGTCCGCAGGATCCCCAATCCCAGTCTACATGACAAACACATTGAAATTTCCATTAATATGTAATAGACTTTTATTATTTTATATATTTCAAAATTTCCAGTAGTATGTAACAAACTTTTATTTTTTGACATATTTCAAATAAAATTGTTTTCTTATCTTCTTTTAAATTTATGTATTCATACATTTTTATCTTTCACCGGTCTATATGACAAACAAATTTATATTTTGTTATATACTTTCAAAAAATAAATGGTTCTCTACATGCCAAGTGTCATCTGCTGCATGGATAAATTTCCAAATTGTATTTTGTTATATACTTTCAAAAAATAAATGGTTCTCTACATGCCAAGCATCATCCGCTGCATGGATAAATTTCCAAATTTTTTTCTTCCACTATGAACAAATTGTATTTTGTTATATACTTTCAAAAAATAAATGGTTCTCTACATGCCAAGCATCATTTACTGCATGGATACCACTTGTGCTTCATGCTTCTTGCCACATCTTTGCTGCAGTTTCCTATATCTCTGCGGGGTCGATGTTTCGTGATATACATGTTCAACACAACATTTTCGTCATATACATTTTTCACCCCATTTTCCACAATTTACCTTGCTCCACAGGGTCGCGCCTTGGCGCTAACGAAATTGTATGACCCATGTTTCGTGATATAAATGTTACACGCAACATTTCCATGCTATACCTTTTGCACTGAACACTTCGGCCATTTACAATTCATTCCACAATTTACTTTGTAACCTCGTTGGTAGGGACTATGCTGCCACACAGCCTTGTTTTATATAAATTTTATTTTATCTTGAACGCTATTGGATAATAATCTTGGGGTCTTATTTTCATCTTCACCTATTATAAGGTATATTATTAATGTTTACATTTGATATTGTTGTAGTCATATTATATTAGTTTATCAATTGTAACTGCATTGATTTGTAGACTCCAAAGGAGAGATGTGTCAACTGCAAAACAATGGGGAGTACCATGTATCTCGTGGTGCACATGATGACTTCATACGAGGTATATCCTTGATTTTTATATTTAATATTATTTTAATCACATTATATTAGTTGCAATTGCATTGATCTGCAGATTGAAAAGGATAGATGTGTCAATTGCAAAGCATTTGTGAGTACTAGGTACATTTAGTGGTGCACAAGACACATGTAATTTGTCTAACTATTGTTGTTTAGAAACACTTTTTTGATGTTCTTGTTCATGCACACAAACTAAATCATGATTAAACTAAAAAATTTCATTATATCAATTGTAATTGCATTGATTTGCATACTGCAAAGGATAGATGTGCTAGTTGCAAAGTATTTGTGAGTACTAGGTACATTTAGTGGTGCATAGGATGTGGATGTAATATGGATGTCTATTGTTGTTTAGAAAAACTTTGTATATGTTCTTGTCCATGCACAACAAGTAAATCGCGATTAAAATAAAATAAGTCTTTAAAGACTTAAAACATGGTTAAAGGATTAAATAATTGAGGTGCAAACTATATTAAAGACTAAATTAGAACTTGATCAACCTTTCGATTGGATGGATGGAAGGGAAAATAGATCAAGGGTGGACATTAATATCATAGCTCTAGGTTAGTATGTTACTATGTCTACATGGCATTGTTACTATGTCTACATGGCATTGTTACTGTGTCTATTTAGCATTGCAAATAGACACTCCATTTATTGCAAATGTTAAATAAATTCAATTTTATGTTGCATGCCATTGGCTAATAAGTTTGGGCTCTAATTATCGGATTCACTTTATATGAGGTGTATCATTAAAATTTACATTTAATATTGTTTTAATCGCATTATATTAGTTGTAATTACATTGATTTGTAGACTGCAAAGGAGAGACGTGCAACACCCCATATTTTGGCCTTAGGCAATTGGAACTTCGATTTTACTCGTCTTAGTAATTCATTTCTTAGTAATTATTTCGGCTAAGTTAGAATGATATAGACATTTGAAATATGTATATATGGACCTATTTATGTTTTGCATAATGTTATTGTTATTTTTATATATTCATGATGATGACAGTTATGTGAATTGTTCAAATATGAAAACTTAAATGTGGAATTTAAGTACATAGTTGTTAGTTCAAAATTATGTTGTGAATGACAATACAAATATGGATTCTAATATGAAATTTGTGATGTGTCTACATGGATATGAGTATTGCTAAGCTAATTTACAGGTCGATGAGCTATATAATAACCAAATGACTATATTGTTGAGGTAACCTAGATGTCGTAGACATATTCAAGAAGATAATGTATACTATAAGTTTTACTTATGATTTAAAATATTGTTGTGATTTGTGGTAATTGTGGATTTTACAAGATGCACAACTTGCCACAAGTGATTGTTCGATGACATGACTCTAAGAACCATAGTTGCACAATATGGCTTGATATAGGGTGTTGACCCTAGTTCTAATAAGAAGGGTGGATTTATTGTCCATTGAGTATCCTATTGACACTAGTTGTATTATTAGGGGTGGAGATATTTACCACTATTTATCCTCCAAAATCTAGAGTCATGAGCGGGTTGTGTTAAGCCACACTCCCCTAGACGTGTGATGGTGACTGCTAGTTTCCTGTTGGGGAAGCTTGGTCAAGATAGCGACAATTCCACTTATGGGTTCTATTTGGAACTAGATCAATATAGTTGACACTCCATCTTAGTCAAATAAAGGAAAGGATAAGATCTAGAAGATGGAAGTAGGGTAGGGAGGAAGGATGATTCTATGCTAGTTAAGAATACTACTTGCGGATTATATGTGTCACTCTTGTTTTCTCACTAGGTTGCTATCATGTTTGAAACCCTCATTTTAATTTCCTTTTGATATTTTAAGTGTGATGATCAATTATTGGTGAATTATTGTCATTTTGTTCATTATGATTACTAATTGATCCATTGACTTGATTTTTTGTCCTAAATGCCTTGGTGTGATCATACAGGAACTATACACTAGAGGTAGTGATTGTTTATCGTTAGTACATGCACAGGATATGTATTTGGTAGCTATGTATACATACCCTGCACATGTGCACTAGTACGATTAATTGATGTATTAACTATTAAACTAAGTTATTAACTATTGAATTGAATGGTTTAATGACTATTTAAATTATATTGCATACATAAATATCTAGTAGCATTAGATACCTTATTTAACTTTGATTGATGGTTGGTACAATGAATTAAATGAGTATGGTTGGTTGTCATAAATTTTGGGGAAAATTGTCAAGTTACATTTACAAGATATCATGAGAAGAAAGAATTTGTATTCTATTCATTGTTATTTTATGTAATTCATTTATATTTTAGTTTTATTTAAACGTTTTCTCAAAAATCTAGATGAGGGAGGATTGATGGATAATAATGAGGGTGGTTGAGGAGACTTGGATATGGGGGTATGGAAACTTGATAAATAGAGAGGAGGAAGGAAAAAAGTGGGAGGGGGGAGCTTGTACAGAGTTTGGATAATTTTTGGAAGAGATGTTTCTTGTGACAATCTTCTTATAGCATATGTGCATTGCTATTCTTAGATTCATAGGCACGGAGGGCCGAGAGACAAATTTTTTTCTTGGAGCTAGGAAGTTTCCTATGCTTCTAATTGGCTAGGAGGATAACTTTGTGTCACTCTAGGCATCTTCTTACTACTAGTTGGAGTGCATTACGAAGGATCAAGTTCAATAAACCAAGGGGGGGTATTTTACTTGGTATTTTGTTATGTTTCTATTTAAATATTTAAATCGTAAAGTTAACTTCTTACTTGTTTCATATTGTTTTTTATAAGTGGCTTAAAACTATTCGAAATCAGTTCAAATCTAGGGTTTGCAGATCAAGATTCATGTACTGAAATTTTATCGCATAGTTATAGTGTCGGTTAGGGGTCAAACCTATGACTTACTTCTTAAGAAATAGACACATATCCACTTAGTTAGGGGGGTGCCAAGATAGAAAAGATCACCAAGTACCAATAGTTTCAAAAAAAAAATTGGTAATTCCCATTAACATATTGCCAAACAATTATTTGTTTTCTACATTGATGACATAAACAATGTAAATTTCATCACTTTTGGTTTCCTCTGCATATGTGATCATCTTGTGATTCATGATTGCCTTTGCTAAATGGATGAACTCTATTAGGTATGTTCATCTCCAATAAACAAAAGAGTTTTAGAATTATGAATTGTAGCTACAGGAACAAATAAAGTGTTCCTAAGAAAAAGAAGAATAATTATGATAGAAGAACTCTAAAATCTAAATGGCATGCAGGGGGATTTCCATGAAAGTTCCCAAATGCATAGTAACCCCCTTTTGGATCGATCCCACATCATAAAAAATACCACGAAAGTAAAAAAAGAATGACTGAGGAGTGTTGGGAGGTATCAAGTGTGTCTACATATTTTGTGGAGGAGCATAAGGTGGAACTATGATTGAACCTTTCTTCAAACATACATGGTATCGTTGTACAAATGTCCAAACCAGTGTGGCCTAATGCAATAATCGTAAAATAACTCTCTCAATATATTTTTCTTCTTATTAGTGGAAACATGTGCCAAAAGCATGTCTCACCACAAAGAAATGATCGTCCCCTTCAATGTGATTCCAATATGGCCAATTAGAGGAAATGTATGTATTAACACTTATCTTCATTTGGGGAGATATAATGGGAAATGGAATCTATTTGGAGTGATATCACATGTAGTATACATAGGAGTATAAATATATTCATCCTCCTTCGAATTCCAAGTATAGACAGGGCTGGAAAGCAAAATCTGGTTCAAAAAGAGATTGGTGGAAAATATATGGGTAAGGCTTCTAGGATATTTTGTTGAAATATTCCTATTGTATTTAC
The DNA here is from genome assembly GCA_009831015.1 of Picea engelmannii. NCBI lineage: Eukaryota > Viridiplantae > Streptophyta > Pinopsida > Pinales > Pinaceae > Picea > Picea engelmannii. The sequence continues at coordinate 292,067 of ML782053.1, forward strand.
TGGGTAACTCTTAATCGAACACTTTCAATATCCTGACTGGGTCATCCTCTAAAACACCACTAGAACTGCAATGCACTCAAACCACTAGTGCTCAAGCTCCTTTTCGACCAATTGGATGAGATTTTCATATTGGAATTATATCATTGCAATGACTAAGATAGAAGATGTTAGGATTTCCTTGGCCTTGTCCCTTCCATCAGTTCACATCGACAGAATGTTCAATATCGCCATGTGTGAGTTATTCGCGATGAAGAACAAGGAGAGGAATATAGCGCATGTCCATGCCTATATTGAGGGTGTGGATGACAATGATTCTTATCTTGTATTGTTTCCTAAAATATGGAATGGTATGCATTGAAATGCAAGTTTTCCAGTATATGCCAAAGATTTAGATGCTTTTGGAAGTGCACTGAGTTGAAATCCATGCATTGTGAAGTTTATCACAACAAAGGGATCACAATAGGAGGTGGATCAATTTTGGAATGTAGTGGTGATCACCTTTAAAAGAACGAAAACATTTTTTTTTTAATTTTTGGGGGAACTCCCTTCCTCCTCCTAGTTAATGTCATGTGATGTTTAAAGTAGAGCCATTTCCAATCTCCCTAAGGAGACCAAACCTAATCTAACTACACTATGAAACCAACTACAACTAGAATGGACAACTGAGCCAAATCCAATGGAGAGAGATACTTTGATGAATGATTTGTTGAAGTCAATATTATTCAGTGAAATTTGAGAGGCCTACCCTTGAAATCACTTTGCGAGAAAGATCCTCATTTTGATAGAGGTCGATTTTTAATTAACTCTTTGTGTTTACAATGAGCATAGCACTTGAGGAAATAGTCGAGAGGTAAGGTCACATAGAAGCACTGAAAATTAGGAGGCCCTGGCGGAGAGATTTAGGTTCCCCAGGAGATATTGGTTTATTAGGGAGCTATCCCCCATGCCCATTGTTGGGGACTCATTTTTCCTTTTTAGAAGCATTGGAGTATTCCTGAAGGACATGTCAAGCAAGCCTGATACAATCAATAAGGAAGGGTCAAGCGGAGCTCGTGCCTCAATTTTATCTATAGACTTCCTCTTTGAGCTTGATATATATTATTGATCTAGATGGATATCAGTGGCCACCCACCTATTCCAACTGGCTCATTTTGGCATTTTTAGTTTGGCAGTTTTGTTCCTAGTTTTTGAGTCCCAAACTCCTGGGGTTGTTTTGAGGCCCTAAACAACGTTTTTAGGGCTCGCCATAATCAAAATATAGGACAAGTTAGATTCTAATGACATCATTTGTAGTCCTCGGGTAGACCTTTCCAACGAGCTATCGTGTGCCCCAAACAGAGATTGTATGCCAAAGTTACGCCCCCGGGAAGTTGATACACCAAACTACCCAAAACAGGGTCCAGAAAACTGTTGGCTTTTCATCTTCCAGGGTTAGGGTTTTGGATTTTTTTTATGTTAAAAGGGCCTTTAGAGCCTCATTTTAAATCATTTTCTTGCGAATGCAAGTAGCGGACACATCTCTTCTCAAAGATAAGCTTCCACCATTCTAGCGAGTCTTTCACTCTGTATTTTTACAGTCTTTGTACATTTTCACTCATTAATAGAAAATTGTGTATAAATGTATCTCTTTGTTTATGGTTGTATCTCTGATACATTTTTGTTATATCATTGGATATCCGAGATATCTCTATACATTTCTTTATTATATCTCCTATCTCATTTCATGTAAAAAATAATCTGGATCAGTGGTATCAAAGCAGGTTGCTCTTGATCATTTTTTTCAGTGCATGTCCCCGACGAGGTCTGAGTATAGAAAGTTGGGTCTCAATCTTGTCTTTATTGAGGACAATATCTCTTGCACACCCAAGAAACCCTCAATTCTAGAAGAAAAGAAAAATGATAGAGCAGTCGATTCTATCAATTTGTTGCTTGAGCAAGCTCTCACGCAACAGAGGGACGAAATGATGGAGAATTTTCCCCACATCATTCAAAGCATGCCGATAAAAACAGGTGGATATTCATCAAAAGGAAACTTTGGAGGCACCTCACCTTTCAAGGTACACGTTAATTTTGATATTCCCATATTTGAAGGACAGATAGATGCAGATGCCCTAGAAAAAATGGTTAAATCTGCTAGAAGGTTATTTCTCTGTTCATAATTTATCTAACAGTGAAAAGATCATGTTCACACTCCGTAAGGCTCTCCCCCATGTCAAACATTGGTGGAAAAATTAATGGGAGCAAAGTTCCACAGAGGATTCTATAATATATGGGGTCGAGCCCAGTTGGAATTTTTTTGTGGATGCGGTAAAGGAACAATATTACCCTATTGGAAACTATGAGGACCAATACATGAGATGGACCCATTGCAGCAAAAGAGGGGACAAGCAATGCCAGATTTCACCAATACCTTCCATACCTTGCGCACCAAGTTGGGTATCAAATACTTCGAGCGACATTTGGTTCTAAAATACCACGGGACTCTACATAGATACATCCAAACTGAAATGGGTTTTCTGGACATCTCATCACTCGGCGTTGCTTATCAATATGTTGTTAAAATAGAGAAAAAATTTAAGCACCAAAACAAGCATGATTTCAGATATGCAAATACGCAACAAAAAAAGTATGATAAAGATGACCCTAACAAATAGCCTCCTGAAAACTAGTCCAAGCCACAGGAAAAGAAGGGTCACCGAAAGACGAAGAAGGACACTGGAAAATGGTGCGATTTCCACAAAACCCCTGGCACAACATTGATGAATGTCACTCAAAACAATCATTTGTGGTTGAGATCAAAGACAAGGAGCCGAAAGCTGATTCAAAATCTGATTCAGAAAATACTGATAGAAGATATATCATCAACAAAAATCCCACTGTTATCGCCATGACTGCAGGAATTCAACCAGAAGAACCAACGGATCATGAAGAGGGGGAGAACCTTTTTCATTCAAAGATGTGGGTGAAGGGGACCCTGTTGCATTGTATTGTTGATAGTGAAAGCCAAAAGAACCTCGTCTTAATAGAGGTCATCAAACAGTTAGGATTTTCAACAACACCACACTCGCAACCATACAACATTGGGTGGCTTTGCCAGGGATGAGGTCTTCATGTCAGCCAACAGTGTTGATTGTCGTACGACATCCAACCCTTCAAGGATGAGGTATTATGTGATGTTTCCCTGTTGGATTTATGTGATGTTCTCAAGGGCCAACCATATATGTGGAAGGATCATGCCATTTATGAGTGTCAACCATGTAGTGTCATTGTTACTCTAAGGATTTATCTCTACAGAATACTAGAGATAATTCTGACTACTTTCCCACTTAAACAGTGTCGCAAGGTAGTATCTCATACTACAAAATTCATCTTCTTCACAATCTGTTCAAAAGATGAATAGAAGGATACTGCAACCACTACAACCTTGGCCCAAGCACCTTCTATCCAACAAAAGAGGGTCAACAAGATGACAACAAAGCACCAAAAATCCTTCTGCACACAGACATCTCTAGTTGAACAGATTCAAACCCTCCAGCAACAGGTTCGTGACAGCCTTCCACAAAACAAGCAGCGCGACGTCTCCAACAAGGCCTTAGGCAAGCAACACACCAAGATTCAGTCACTGCAATCGCTTTCCCCTCTCCCTTAGGAACTCAACGTAATGGATACCATTGCTTCCTAAGGAGGGAGGATTGATCCAGATGGATATTGGTGGCCACCCAACTATTCCAACTGGTTCATTTTGGCAGTTTCAGTTTAGTAGTTTTGTTCCTAGTTTTCGAGTCCCAAACTCCCGGGGTTGTTTTGAGGCCCTAAAGAATGTTTTTATGGCTCACCATAGTCAAACTGTATACAGAGTCAGATTTTAATGGCAACATGTGTATTCCTCACGTAGACCTTTCCAACGAGCTATCGTGCGCCCATAATGGAGATCGTATGCCAAAGTTATGCCCCCCGAAAAGTTGATACACCAAACTACCCAAAACAGGGTCCACAAAACTGTTGGCTTTTCATCTTCTGGGGTTAGGGTTTTGGATTTTATTTATGTTAAAAAGGCCTTTAGAGCCTCATTAAAAATTGTTTTCTTGTGAATGCAAGTAGCGGACACATCTCTTTTCAGAGATAAGTTGCCAGCATTCTAGCGAGTCTTTCACTATGTATTTTTAGAGTCTTTGTACATTTTTGCTCATTAATAGAAAATTGTGCATAATTGTATCTATGTTTTTATGGTTGCATCTCTCATACATTTATGTTATATCATTGGATATCCAAGATATCTCATTACATTTCTTTATTATATCTCCACTCTCATTTCATGTCGATAATAATCTGGATCACTTATACAATGGTCAAGAGGAAAACACTCAAGATGAGCCATGTTGGGAAGCTAATATCCCATTTTCTAGTAAGTCCCCTGGCTAGAGATATAGATTCAGTTACCCTCCTTCTTTTTATGGGAACGATCTTGCTCATCTGGGTAATCAACACACCAACGTCAAGGAAATTGCATACATGTATCATTGACAAAGGTGCTCTGCTTCCTAAGAACATAAACTAGATAAGACCCAAATCGACAATTCCATTGATTTTTCTTTCTTTCCCTACTACATAAACTATCAGTATACATGTATCACTTGCAAAAGTGGTCTCCTTCCCATGAACATAAAATCGATAAAGTCCCAAACTTACAATCTCTTTGATATAAGTCACAAATATTCTATAGTAGTCGATGGAAAATAAAAGTATCTCATTGATATGAGAAAATATTCTACAGTAGTCAATGGAAAGTATTGGCAACGTCTTTTCTATCTATTTTAGTGGTAAAAAGGAAATAGGAGATATACTTTAATGTTGCAATCATTGTAGCTTTTATTTCACTTAGTGGTAAAAAGGAAATAGGAGATATATTTTAATGTTGCAATCTTTGTAGCTTGTACTTCAATATCCCAGATGGAAATGTCTCCGCGAATTTCTTTCCCCTACTTTATTTTCAAGATTTCAAGTCACTTGGTTATTCTCTGGATTGAAAGTTATAAATAGCATATATTCAGATATCTTTGAATCATTATGCACTCAAAACGTGATACTTTCAACATATAATAGATTTAATATTGCGATAAAAATTTATTTCAATGAAACACGAAACAAAGGAACACTATATTTTCAACCAACTCCAAATAGTATGAAAAAAAAAAAACATGTTGGAGAAACATTTCATCATTGTATTTTTACTCTTTGATAACATTTAACAACATCAATATTACTACTTCTCCCAATCAAGGTTTAAGCCTAGGCATTTTAGTAATGTCAAACTTTATGCAGAATAGTGAAGATGAAAATATTATAAAAAAAAAAGAGATGGTTGATTGAATTTGGTAAATAAAATCTATAATAAAAATAAAGCCTATATCACATTTATATAGGCAATGTGTCTAAATATAATAAATCACACTGTTATTCTTAGTTTACTAATAAATCATTGCGTTATGTTACTTTGGTTTCCCATGATCGTGTGGATGATTAGTACTTGAATATGTTGAGTGGGAGTGCCCATATCCAGGGCATCTTTCCTTTCAAATTGGTTTGACTTTGATATTTATAACATCGAGTAAAGAAAATGACCTAAAATAAATGTTTCTCACTTATTGAGGAATTGTATCACCATAATAAGGGCATAGTAAAGCAATGGTGATCAATTTAGCAATTAACTCCTTTATGTCAAAGGGAAAGTCATCCATTTAATTGAAACGGATTCACTCGAACCAAAGAATAATAATAAAATAAAATCATTGTGTTTACCAATCTCAATATAGTTTGGCATCAACACATTGATGTCGATCCTTCAATTTTATATTTTTTTTTAATATTGATTTTTCAATTTAATAATCACTTAAAATTTAAGAATAATTTATTACTTTCAAGGTGATTTTCAAATTTTTTTAATATAATTTTTTTTAGTTATCTAAATATTTTTTTAATTTATAATTTTATTATTTTAATTTCATTAAATTATTTAAAAAAACAATATTTAAATTAAAATTTAATGTTAACCATAAACAAAAACATAATAAATATTATATTTAACCAAGTGTTATAAATTGATTTGATTTAAATGTGACAATCAAATT
>ML782053.1:298635-309475 GCA_009831015.1 Picea engelmannii
TATATATATATATATATATATATATATATATATATATATATATATATATCATTCTTACACATAAGGACCACTATTACATTGAGGAAAACTTTCATCATAAAGATTTTAGTGCATTGGACACCAAAAATCAAATCCAGCCAAACGAGAAAACCACGTAAGATTCTACATTCTTCTATCTTTATATGAGCGAATTCCGATCTCTCTTTAGCGATCCCAAAAGTAGTTTGTTTGGCATTTACTCTATTACACTTAGAGAAGGCACATCATCATCTTTATACTCATTAAAAATGACTATATCATATTCAACTTGTTATTGGATAAGAATAAAGTATCGAGGATATTCTTAATCTTTTGATATTAAAAAGGATTTAAATGGTTTTTAATCACGTTTACTAGGAAAAATTATATATATATAATATGATTTTTTTAATATAAATATAATTGTGTTAATCTTTTAATTTTAAAAAGGTTTTAAATAACTTTTAATCACGTTTATTTTTATTAGGGACAAATTATATATATATATATATATATATATATATATATATATATAATAAATTTTTTTAATATAAATATAATTGTGTTAGTATTTTAATATTTATAAGTTTTTTTTTAAAGTGAGTGTAAGAAGTTGTATCACTTTAGAAAATTATGATACAAAAAGGAGGCATCTTGGTCTGTCTAGATGGAAATCAGACTAGGGGTTCCCAAGTTGCGCGTGTTGATATTTACGAGGGGTGGCACTGGTCTGCCACCAGGGGAAACCAGGCCAGTCCTACCATATCCAGTTTTGAAAAAGATAAGCAAATACAAACATAGAAAGCAGAAGTTGAAACAGTTTACTAGACCCGAGTGGGTAGTAGGTCCGAACTAACCTGACTATGCCTGGCTTTACTACCAATAGAATAACCATTCACTAGTCTAGGACGATGAGGTGTTTCTTTCCCCCATCCTCCTGGCTCTTGTTATCATCCTTCTGGGAGATCGTGCGAGTCTTCCTTATTTGGGCTGGCGCACTGTGTCCATTGGCCAGCGTGATGTCCATGTGATGGAAATAGTGCAGATAGAGGTGGAAATGAGCAACCAACTATTCCATCTTGGATTTCTGGTCCTTTTCGACCTCTACTAACAGTTTGGTGATAGTTTTCAGACTGCTGAGGCGACTCAGGATTTCGTCCATCATTTTCTTATTTTCCTTCTGATCCTCGTGTCTGGCGTCTTCCATTTTTTAGCTCACTTTGTTAATCATCATCTTAGTTAGCCAGGCCATCTCCACCGTTTTATGGTAGAGGGTTTCCCTACGTTGCGTAGCCCCCAGATCAGTTACCTAGTCTACTTCTTGTTCCATTGCATCCCACGCTTTGCCTTTGCGTTTTTCTTTTATTTCCTTTTCCCACCAGGTAATGGTCGCTTTTCCTTTCATCGCAGCCAGAGTTTGGAAGGTGTCCTCCGCATATTTTGTCGCCTGCTCCATTCTTGACACCCGATGTGGACTTTTTGGAACTTCCTTTCCAAGGGGGCTCCTCTTTTTGTGTGTTTGCTTCATTCGCACCATCCCGCTTGGCTTGTCGCATCTCCTTTGTTGTATACTCAACCTGCACCTCACTTCACCAAGATTCTTCCTTTCCCTGCCCTTGTATGTGTGATAGCCCCTGTTGTTGTGATCCTTCTGTTTGTGTCTCTTCCTTATGTCTCTCCTCTTATTGAGCTTCCCCTGCTGCGAGCTTGTCCTTCCAATCATGGTTTTCCTGTAGTGGTGATCTCTCCCGTCTGTTTTCCCTGTTGTGGCTCGTATGATCATGATGACTCGGTCGTTATCCTTGTCCGGGTCCCTACCCCTGCTCGCTTGAGATCCGACTGTACTATTGTTTGTACCTGTACTTTGGCATGGTGGATCGATTTTGGACCATGTCACGCCCTCATGCCTTACGTCATTAGTTGCATGCAGTTTGTTGTTTGTACTTTCCCTTGTGCTTTCCCCGCTACTCTTACTGTCGAAAGGGCCTTGCTTCCGTACCCCCGCCTGCTGCTTATGTTGATCATGCATGGTAATTAGTGGTCAAGTGTGAGGCAATCATATCCTGCCTGGTTCCTGCATGTCTATCGATAGGCCTTGCACTACCCTCCTCGATGTGACCTTCCTTTCTTAAGTTGTCTTCACGGTCTTTTGTCGCTAGTTAGATGTAGTTTGTTCTAAGTTGTCCATTTGGGATGTTGATCCAGGTAGTGTCTAGATCCGAACCTTCCTTGCCAACCCCCTCGTTGGCTAGCTTGTCCACCAAGCCATTCGCTGACCTGCGCACCCATTGAAATTCCACTATATTCATAGTTTTTAGATGCTCCTGGATTTTATGTAGGGAGTGTGTCAAGTGCCAGTGTCTCTAGACCTTTCCCACTCCAGTGTCATTTTGGTTTTTTTTCGCCGTGTTGATAACCATGGTGGAATCACCTTCCACGATAGTGTTTGTCATCCTTTTGCAACCTAGGATTTTAAGGCCAAGCTCCAGGGCTCCAAATTTCATTGTGTCATTGGTTGAGTTTCTCATGCTCCCAACGTACAACGAAATGATGTTACCACCACTGTGTCTGATCACCCCTCTCGTCCCTACCACTCCTGGGTTTCCTTTTACTGCCCCGTCAAAATTCAATTTTAGGAACCCTAACGGAGGGGGGGGTCCAATTATGGTCTCCTATTTGGAGTTATAGTTCCCACCCTACCGGTGTGTTGTTGCACCCGTCTTTTAGGTGGAAAAAGTCTAGGATGCAGGAGTCTTGGTCTGTGAGTTATGTTTTCTCCTTCTTGCAGTTGCGGCTCTGCACTATTTCTCGTATTTGTGAGATTATTGTATCCTTGAGATTTCCTTCTAGTAGGCTTTCACTACTGAAAATGTGTTGGTTCCTTTCTTTCCATATTGCCCAGATGATCATCCTCAGCGTTAGAATCCAACAGAGGTTCACCATTTCATTTTCGTTGTAACTCTCATTCCAGTTGTTGATGGTTGGGTTGATGTTACCTCGGATCCTATTGGACTAGCAGTAGATGTCGACCACCCAATCCCATATCTCTATTGTGTAACTTCATTCGTCAAGAAGGTGATTAATCTTGATAGAAGTGGCATCGAGATGGACATATAAAACCCCTTTTATTGAGGTTTTCCCAGGTTAGAATTCAGTTGTGAAGAACTAGCCATTCAAACATTTTGATTTTTGGCCATTGGGGGCTACACCAAATATTTCCCCACTGTTGCGCTAGGTCTTCTTGATCTTGGTCCATGATGTAATACCATGCTACTTTTAAGTTGAATTCCCCACCATTTTTCCTGCCCCACCTTAATTGATCTTCTTCCTCTAAGACTACAATTTTCCTTTTCCCTAGTTCCTCCTCCACCTCTTTCATTTGAGTTGCAATCCAGTCTCTATTTTGTGGATTGAGTTTGTCCCGGATCCTCCATCTATCACTACCATTTCTTTGCTTCCAGTAGTGATGGATTTTTTTTTTCCTTGCACTGTCATTTCTTGTGGGAGCTCCTCCCTGTCTGGATTTTCCATTATGGGTTCCTATTGCCATGCGTCCTTCCAGAATCTGGTTGTTTTACCATTTCTGACTTCCCAGAAGATGTGTTTATGGATCCAGTTCTTGTTGCACCAGGCGATATTCAAGATGGTTGATCCCTCCCTTGTTCCCATGAACCAAATTCGATCCTGGTCATTGATGTTCCGGGCATACTTGGCCTTCCAGAGATTTTCCCATGGTACCAATTTGTCTTTGACCCATCTCCACCAGAGATTTTCCCCGTAGGCTTTGTTGGTTACCTGTGGGTCTTGTAACCCTAGGCCTCCTTTCCTTTTTGGTCTACAAACCTTCTCCCATGCCACCAAGTCCCATTTATTTTTATTTTTAGCACCTCACCATAGGAAATCTCTTTGAATGACTCTTATATTTTGTAGTATTCCTTTGGGACCAGGAAACACTAACATCATATATGCCAGAATTGTTTGTAGAACCATTTTGGTAAGGATAAGCCTCCCATCCAAGTTGAGAGCTCTATAAGTCCAATTTTTTACCCTCTCCTGCAGTTTTTTTATCACTCCTTCCCACGTTGCCATTTTGCATGCTCTGTCCATCAGGGGGATTCCCAAATATTTCATTGGGAGCGTTTTTCTCTCAAACCCGAGAATGTTGGCTAGGTTTCTTTGAATTGCAGGGTTAGTGTTGAAGAAATAAATCATGGATTTGGAGTGGTTAATCTCCACCCTTGAGGCTTCCCTAAATTCTCCTAAGATTCTTTTATAGGCCTTTTCTTCCTTGACCATGGGTGTGCCGTGGAGTCGGGTATCATCAACGAACTGTTGGTGTGTGGAGGTTGGACAATTTTCAAAAGGTTTGATGCCTTTTATTTTCCCTGCTACAGTTGCACTTTTTATAATTCTTCTTATCCCTTCCATCATCAGAATGAACAGGAAGGGGGATAGCAGGTCTCCTTCTCTGATGCCTCTCAAAGGCCAGAAAGGTTGTGTTGGGGCTCCATTGATTAGAAGCGAGTAGCTTTTCATTGATACTAGATTGACGATCCAGTTGATCCAGTGTTGTTCAAAACCAGAGGCTTCCAGCGTCTTGGCCATATAGTGCCAGCTAATTTTTTCATAAGCCTTCGCCAGGTCAAGTTGGATTATCATCCCCCCTCTCCTTTGGCTTTTTAGCCTGTGTATAATCTTGTGGGCATGGATGATGTTGTCTAGGATTTTTCTTCCTTCTATGAAACCTGCCTGTTCCTGTGAAATCAGTGTGGGTAGGAGAGGTTTCAGTCTATTGGCTATTGAAGATTTTCAGGTCATATCAAGCATGCCTACTAGGTTTGTCTTTGACCAAAGTTAGTCTCTAAGTTTCAACTGTTATGTAAAGTGTTTTCTATTGTTTTAGGAGAGCCAACAGTCCAAGAAATTCTTGTTGATTTGTTACGGTTGCACTTCCAATTTTAAGTGCTCTAGCATGTAGTTTTAGTAACCAAAAGTTAGCACATGCATATTAAAATAAGTACAACACACCTAAAGATATTTACAATTGAAAATGAATAGATCTAAGAGGCTAACACATGCATTTTTGTACATAGGTATTTTTTATCAACATGACCCTGGATAAAACCCCCCCGGGGAAAACCAATTTGGGATATATGACTATATAATGATGATTAAAGCAAGAGATACAACAAGTAATGAAATACAATGGAACCTGTATACATAGCAATGTCCTCACAAGACTTGCCACAAGAACCAGAGAAAGAAGTGCCCAAACTGTGGTGCACCCTCTCCCTTTGTTGCCCTCTGCACTGAACTGAAGCGCCCTAGATCGTCTGGAACCCAATGAAGAAATCCCTCCACAAGAATGTGCTCTTCTGTGCTACCTCTCCACTGAAACTGTCAGAGCTCGAATCCTCCAAGAAGATCTGCTACCCGGTAGCTGCCAGTCCTCTCAACATGTGTGCCCTCCTCCTAGCAGAAATGATCACCAGAAATAAACAGAGCCTGAACCTGAATGCCTCTCTCCATAGGAGAAAGCACCCAATCTCTCCTCTCCCTATGCATTAGACCTCATCCTAATCTGACAAGTCTTCCTCTCCTGATGAGAAAATGATGGATAATAAATGTGCCCTCCTCCCCAAGATGCGCCCCTCCTCCATATGCATGCTCCCTCTCAGAAGTGAAGGCTAAGACTCCATGGAAATACTCTCCATGCAAGCTCCAAGAAACCAAGAGCCTCTCCTCAAGCTCTCAATGGTTTTTCTCAAACCCTCATGAAGTGCAGCCTCCTTCTCCTCAATAAATGAGCCCCTCTTCTCTTCTCCAAAACTCTCAAGTGAAGAAAATGAGTCTCAAAAATATCTTTACCTTCTCTTTAGCCTCCTTATGCCAACCCTAAAAGATCAATGGCCTAGATTAGATCTAGCCAAGTCTAATAAATGGTGAGATCAAGTCCAATAATCTCACTAAGTAAACCCACTTTCCTTAGTTGCTTTATGTCTATTAATTCACCCACATTGTGTATTAATTGTCACTTTATGACTTAAGTGACATATTTCACTTTTGACTTAAAACTCCTAAGTCAAAGTGAAATTAGAATCATAAAGTAAAGTACAAGGGTAATAGTCTTCCCCCTTTGTGCTTAGAGACTCATAAGCACATGGGGACCACTTTCCAAGGTACCCAAATCTCAACAGCTATGACTTTGGAGATTATCTTGTAAACTACATTGCATAAAGCTATAGGCATGTAGTGGTCTGGGGTCCTTGCTTCATTTTCCTTTGGGATTAAAGTGATCATTATGGCATTTAAAGATTTCAATATGGAGGAAGAGCATCTGGAATCTTCCACCACCCCACAAACATCATGTTTTACCACATCCCAGCAAGATTTGAAGAATTCCACTGTGAAGCCATCTGGCACGAGGGCCTTTTCATTGAGAAACTCCTGGACCACTTGGTCAATTTCCTCCTTTGCAATGGGTTTTCTTAGATTGATATTTTGTTCCTCAGTGACCAACATGGGGATGTGTTGAGCTATCCTTTGTATGGCCTCAGTTCTGTCTTGGTTGGGTTCCCAGGCTATCCCCTGGAATTGATTGGCCAGTGTATTTTCAATATCCTTGTGGGATTCTCTTTCGATCCTGTCCTGATACCTAATTTTCAATATTTTGTTGTGGGTTCTTCTTGCAATGGTTGTTATATGAAAAAACTTGGTATTACTCTCTCCTTCCTTTAGCCACCTAATTCTATATTTTTGGCACCATAGAGTTTATTCCTACTCGCATCTTGTTTCTCATTCCCGGGTCATTTAGATCTCTTCTCTTTTTCGATCCTCTGTGTATCCCTCGTCGATGCAAAGTTCTTGGAGTTTCCTCATTCTATCCTTGACACTTTTTTTTTCTTGTTTTATGTTTCCAAAGATTTCCTTGTTCCACTCCTTGATTTTATGTTTGATGTACTCGAGTTTCTTGTATAGTTTGAACATCCTTGTCCCTTGATCTGGAAGTTCCTCCTGCCACCATTGGTTGATGTTCTCCTTGAAGGTGGGATGTTCAATCCAAAATTTCTCAAATCTAAAAGGTCTGTGCATAGAATCATCTTTGTGTTACCTATAATTTGCATGTTAACCGAAAGTGTGTGTCTTGTGGCTTCGACTGCTAGTAGGTTCATTGATTGTGGGTTCCACAAGGTGAGAATACCATCTTCCATCTATTGGCCTTCAACATCCAACATCTTGTACTTAATCCATTTTTTTTTACTGATTGTTTCCATTATGTCTACAATGCATTTTGTCTCTTGGATGAAACAGAGGTCAGGTTGTTCCTTCCTTAGTCTATTTTTAAGGATTATTTTCTTTCATGGGTTGTTTAGGCCTCTTATATTCCATGTTATAATATTCATTTAAACATGTGGGGGGGAGTTGGGAAAGAGATTTTTTATCTTACCTAGATTTATTAGCAGGGCTCCTAGTTCTTGTAGGGCTACGTTGTTTCATTTCCTGCCTTTATCCTGCCTTGTCTGCTTGGGTGAACATTGTGGTTGTCCCTCGCCTGCTTTTATTCCCAGGTGTCTTATCTTTCCATGTGTGCGCTTTATCCCTCTGGATTTTTCTTCCTCTCTTAGCAAGAAAAGGTATTGAATGCAATCTAGTTGCTCTGCTAGAAAATTGTATACTCCCTGCCTTTTCCATTGCTCCAATATGTTCGAGAGATCTATTCCTTCCCTTTCCACAATGTCTCTGAGATCAGGATATTTCGTGCCTACTTCTCTTGGTTTCATCTCCGAGTCTTCATCTGCCTCTTGCATCAGGGTGTTGGCATCTTTGTTTCCTCCTTCCATAGGAATTTCTCTACCTCCTTGTTCTCTCTTATTGCTTGAAGTATCTATGTTCTCATGAGTTGTTTGTTCCCTAGCTTCTATAGATTTTGTCTTTTCCTTTTCTCCTTCTTCCCCTTGGTTGGCCCTGTCTTTCCCTTCTGTTCTAGTCCTGGCTTCCAGATTGCTTCATGTTGGGGCTTTGATTTGTTTCTTGTTTGCTCTGTTTTTGTGGTTCGGCTTTACAAACCCATCCTCATCCTGTTGTGTTTTGGTGTTTTCCATTTCTTGTTTTTTTATTGAGAGGGCATTCTTTGGTCAAGTGTCCATGTTCATGGCATCTTCTGCATCTAAATGGGATCTTCTCATAGTCGATGCTTTTTATCCATTCCTCATCTCTGAATTCCAGGCTTATAGCTTCTAGGAGCACCCCCGAAACATCCATCTCTATGCAGATCCTTGCATAGGATGTATATCTTCCTTTTAGGGTTGCTTCCGATGTCTTAACATATTTTCCAAGCTTGTTCCCTATTGCTTCGAAGGCGGATGAAAACCAGTAGTCTAGCGGTAAGGAGTAAAGTCTCAGCCAAACTGCGACATTTTAAACGGTTTCTTTCTCTAGGGAGAATTTTTCCTTCCACGACCGCATGTACAGCCCTGCAACTGATCTTTGTACATGACCTTCTCATTGAATATGAAATCTATACTCCTAATGATTTTGTGATTATCATAATCCCATAAGAGATAACAAAAATCATTAACATTGTATCCAATAAAGGTATACTTCTTGGGATTTTCCTCAATATTTGTTCTATTTTCTTTATCAATATGGACAAATGCTTCACAATTGGAAGTCTTCAAAAAAGAATAGTTTACCTTTTTACCTATCCATGCCTCCTATGCACTTCCACCATCCAAAGAGATTGAAGGTCATATGTTTATTAAGTGAACAATAATATCTATAGCATGTGCCCAGAACTGTAAGGGAAAACCAGCATGCAATCTCATACTCCTTGCATGCTCCATGATTTCCATGTTCATCCTTTCTGACACACCATTTTCTTGTGGTGTTCCTGGAACTGTCTTCTCTCTACGAATCTCATGGTATGAACAATAATAATCAAACTCCTTTCTACAATATTCACCTCCATTTTCTGATCTGAGACACTTCAACCTTTTTCCCATCTCATTCTCAACTAAAGCTTTCCATTTCTTAAAAGTATCAAAAACATCATATTTTTGTTGAATGCAATAAACCCAAGTTTTTCTAGTCGCATCATCAATACAAGTAACACAATAACAAGAGACACCAAGAGATGATACCCGAGCTGGTCCCCATACATCTATATGCATAAGCTCTAACCTTTCACTCTTCTTTTATTTTTCGACTTTGAGAAATATGACTCTATTTTATTTTCCATAAACACAATGCTCACAGAAATCCAAATCAATTTGTTTAAGATTTGGAAACAAATTTATTTTGTGAAGTATCTGCATCCCCTTCTCACTCAGGTATCTAAGCCTATGATGCCATAGTGTTGTATCCACTCCTATAGAAGCTAAAGAGATAGAAGAGTTAGTATTACTAGTACATAAATACAATGTACCTACCTTCTCTCATTTTTCTATCACTAGTGATCCTTTGGAGACCTTCCACATCTTATCTATAAATATCTATATAAAACCTTCACATTCAAATTACCCTATTGAAATTAGATTTTTCCTTAGATATGGAACATGTCTTACCTCTTTCAAGAACCATTGGTTTCCATTCCTTTTCTTTATTTTTACCTTTCCCATTCCAACAATTTTTCATGGTGCATCATCACCCAAATGAATCTATCCAAAATCACCAAGAACATAATCTAGAAAATGTTTCCTATGGGGTGTGGCATGAAATGAAGCCCCTGAATCTACTATCCAAGACTCAGAATTATTATCTACAGAAAGAATCAAACAATCTTGTAACACATCACCTGCTACATTTTCTTCCCGATTTTTCTCCTATTGTCCATCTCTTTGTTTCTTTGGAGCTCTGTAATATTTATTCAGATACCATTTCTTCCCACAATTCCAACACTCTATCTTTCCAAGTTTGGATTTGGATCTTCCCTTCCTATAATTCTCTTGGATCCCTGATCTCTTTCCTCTATCCTTTTTTCTTTCCTTGTTCTCCATATTTAATGCATTACCTATTGTCTCACCTGTGTTTTTCCGTCGCATTTCCTCGCTAAGGATAACACCAACAACATCATCAAATTTTAGAGTGTTTGAAACAATGATAGAGTTACTTACAACCATGACCAATCCATTCCAATTTTCTGGCAATGAGCACAATATTAGAAGAGCCATGACCTCATCATCAAAGTCCACTTTTACAGAACTTAGTTGATTAGTAACCATATTAAGTTCATTTAAATGATCTGCAACATACCCACCTTCTGACATATTCATATTAAATAATCTCTTCATAGAAATACCTTATTGGATGGCGAGTGTTTTTCATATAGTTTATCCAATACATCCACCAACTCCTTTGTTGTCTTTTCTTTCGAAATATTGAAAGCCACCAACGTTGGTAGGCTCAGCTGTATCATTTTTAGTGCCTTTATGTCAAGAACCTCCCATTCTTCATCCTTCATGGTCGTCGACTTCTTTGATATTCCACCCAATGGTAGGAATAGATCCTTATGATATAAATAATCTTCCATCTGCATCTTCCTAATTTCTCAACCCTAATTTTTTTGTCTTCCGCCATTGCTCCCACTCGAACCAGGAACCCTCTTTTCCTATGAGTTACCTTTCGCTCTGATACCAGTTGTTAGAAAACAGGATCGTGAAGCAATAAAATAAAACAAATGTGGAAATAAAACAGATAAGATACACAATACAATAGAGACACATATATATGTGGTTCACCGAGTGTGGGATAAAACCACCAGAGAAATTTCGAGGTCCTTCCTTTATTATTATCCAACAAATGAAGGGATAAAACGTACAACACA
>ML782053.1:318094-348636 GCA_009831015.1 Picea engelmannii
TATATATATATATATATATATATATATATATATATATATATATATATATATATATATATATTTTATTTTTTTTTCCACTTTTATCCTAATGTAAAATCCTAATGTAAAAAGACATTTTCTTAAAACACTTTTTTTTTAATTTTTTTTTCTTTTAACTTTTATGATAATAGAATATTAAAAGAAATTTGTATAAAACATTTTATTTTACTTTTTATTTACTTTTTATTTTTTTTATAATGAAATTTTGAAAATTTTACTTCAAATAGTAATACAGTGTGAGTGGGCCTAATGGTTAAGAACATGTGTTTCCTCCTAAGAGGTTACAAGTTCAAATCCAGAGGGGGTAGGGTATGTATACCTCTATAAACTTTACCAGTCAAATCATTGGGTGGATGGAGTCCCTTGGGCTCTCATACACCAATTTGGTATCTAGCTTATATGTGACCTTAAAAATAGATTATTATTATTATTATTAAGAGCAATTTCATTTTTAATTTTTTTGTAAGTTGGGAATTGTATTAGAACCTGCTAAACAGTAAAATTTATAGTTGTCATGCTATCATACGAGGTTGTGGCAGCATTGCCCTGGTGGGAAACCAATGTTGCCACATGGTCGTTAAGATTCATAATATCCATGCAAAACTTGCAAAGTTGTAAGAAACTTAAAATATAAGGCGCTAGATCTAGAGTGCCATGTAGGGCGAGGGTTCTACTGGCTAGACTGTGCGTTCCAAAAACGAAAAACTGAGCTATTCTAAAACTGTAAATTCCGAGATCTAAGAAGTCGCACAGGGCAGAGAGCTTGTGAATTAAACTTGTTGTAAACATAAAAACATGAGAAACCTGAGCGAGAAGGAGTTATCCAACACTGGGGTCGAGCCTCTACTCATCCTGTCGATTTTGCGCGGTGTCTCTGCTTAGCTCCCCTCTGTCCAAGATAACATGCTTGAGATCCTGAAGAAGAGTCATCAAAATCTCCTCTCTACGAATATTCTCTACTTCCTTATGTTGCATTTCTTTGATGACGCCATTGATGTCCTCAATTGCTCGCGTGATGGCCGCCAAAGAATCCTTGAGAACTTCCCTCCCTGTGCAGCGGGTGCAAGCAGGAGGGGGTGGAGGAGGTGGAGGTAAGTCAGAGGAGGAGGTGGGGAAGTCAGAACAAGGAAGGGGGGAAGACAAAGAAGAAAGAGGAGCGGAGGGAATGAAGGAGGTGGAGGTGGAGGTGGAGGTTGGTGGGGGGGTGACGGGCTAAGCCTTGGAGAGAAGCCTAGGGAGTTACCCTGGCTGTCGATCCATTCGACTCGAAAAGCATAAGGAGACGACAACGGAGGAAAATCAAGAGTGGTGGCCCGTGGAGGTAAATCAAGTGTGATGGAATGAGTAGGAGCAATGGGAGGCTCCGTGGAGGAGGCACGCACAGGGTCTTGCGGCGAGCTTGGATGAGCCTGCTTGCCTCGTCCTCTCGATCCCCTTCCTTTTGCATCATACCAGGTCGCACCCCTTTTCGACTTACCTTTGAGTCGAGGCATCAAGAAAGCCACCAGAAACCAGAAATGGAGCGCATGGATGTTGTTTCTCGAAGGGCGAGAGACGATCCAGACCCACAAACAATGACAGACTGAAGGAAACGTACTAGGCGCAAAGGGCCAAGTGTACCGTAGAAGCTTGAGACAGAGGCAAAGGATTGGACCAAATGCAGGAGGAGGCCAAGACTCGAGAGGCCAAGGGCTCAAATGAGTCATGGCTCTCGAGAATGAAATCCTAAAACCACAATGTCGTGTAGGGTGATGGGATTGTGACTATGTCCATCCCATGGCCATTAACGCTCCAACGAACAGAGGCGCCATAACATTAAAACGAACCAAAATTAAATGAATGCAGAGGGGTGACAACCGAGGCATTAAATTCATGAATTAATGGTGGAGGTTGAGTGTGCCCTGAAATGGCTCGAGGTGGCGGGAGACTAGGCCATGTGTCTGCCAAGCTAGTTTTCCACCCGTCATATTCAAAGTCACCCCATCCGAGAATTAAGAGCAATTTCATGAATATAATTATAATTGATATTTTTAAATACAACTCTACTATCAAAATTGTAAATTAAGGAATCTGGATATGTGACTTTCAAGAGTTGACTAAAGAACACGAATTTACTAAAGAAAAGGTGTTTTAAATTAATTTGTACAATGCCATGGGAATGGCTCATTTTAAGTTATTCCGTACAATGCCATGGGCATGGCTCATATTTAAAATGAAAGTAAATACCAATCATTAATGTAGAAATAGGTCAAAGATAATAAACCCGTGGAAATGAGAGATCAAAATCTTTTGGAAATCATAAGAACTTACTATTTAAGGCCACAATACGATATTTTCAACTTTTAGGTTTTATGTCTTTAAGGCTTTATTTTTATTAACAATTTCTTGAAATTATTTTAGAGTTAAAGAAAGTGTGGTAAAAAAAAAAAAAACTCCTCACTGGAGTTATCATCAAAAGATATGTCTCTCTCATAGTTTAGAATAAAATCTATCATCCAACTTTTATAAAGATAGCTGACTATAGTACACATGAGTTCACATTAATAAATTCCATGCACATATACATTAGTAAATGCCATGCATTGATTATAACTCAGAGGCTTCCTCGGATGAAGAATGAAGCTTGAAGAGAATCAACGTCTTTAGCCTTATGCTCAATTCTTTGGCGTCTTTCGATTTGGCGATACAAAGATTCAACACTTTAGGTGAACCCAGAGAAATCCTTATGCGAACCCAGCATGAGTACTTATGTAAACCCAGGAGAAATCCTTATGTGAACCCAGCTAACGGCCTTATGTGAACCCAAGATAGTACTCCAGCATGAACCTTCAAACAACCCAACACCTAGAACTGCCCTAAGCAGCCCCTTGCCTAGCGGGACTTACTACAGGTGGTCCAGAACCTAAGTGAACTTTTGGTAGCCTTCCCGGTGAACTTTATCTCCGTTCTTCAGTGAACCTTATCTAAATCTCCCAGTGAATATTATCTCCTCATACCAGTGAACTTTATCTATTTCTGCCAGTGAACTTTCAGCACAACCTCCAGAGATCTATGAATCGGAATGAAGACAAGCATAAGAGACGCAATTTAAAACAAGATTCAGAGTAAACATGCGGAAGCAGAATATTTATATTAATCAGAGAGCCAGAATGGATGGGTATTACAATATTTGAGCACAGAGTGCTCGCACCTCACTCACTCACAACACACAAGAAAGACTCGAAGCTTGACAAAAGGGAGCTTAGAAGACTTGGACTCTAACTCTAAAGACTGACTCTGGAAAACTTCTCCCTCTTGAATGAACTTATCTTCTCCTTATATACAAATTTTTGGAGTAGAGCATCATTATTTTGACGAGATGTTTTACTATTACATCAATTTCAAATCTACTTTAAAAGATTTGCCGGTAGCAATCATACAAGATTCTTCCGACCAAATAAGACTCATATCTACTTTAAAAGATTGGTGGTAGAAATCATGCAGGATTCTTCCAACCAAGAGTCGAAATCAACTTTACACCTAAGAGGAATCTTGGAAATGCGGGTCAAACCACGCCAAAAGCTAGAGAAGTGCTCTAGGTTTCCAAGATACATTTTATTACATAGTGGAGTTTATGATGAAAACCCATGGAAAACAACTGACACCACTGTCGGCCAGTAAGACTCGAATATTACTTTTCACAAAGTGGAGTTTATAATGGAAACCCACGAAAACCAATTGGTACTTTTGTCTGCCAATAAGATCTGTATTCAACTGGATGGTCATGAAAATGATTAAAGCGGTATGGGTCCCAGTGTTAAGTGTAAACTTCTCGATACATAGTGGGATCCTCATCACTGTCTTCATCTTGTTGTAGTACATATTTGGTGCGGATCACCCAAGGGTTCTTTTCATTTATGAAAATGTTCCTGTAACCAGCATCAGATATTTGATTAAGTCTATGAACATTGTTGGAGAGAGAAAGAGGGAGAAACATTTGTTCAGTATCTAAAACATCTGGATGTATAGCACTAGCATTTGGCCCAAATTTCTTCCACCATGCTTCAATCCAGTCTGGTTCAGAAGGTGTATTTATCCTGAAGTGATTACCAAATTGTATCATGTAATAATAATACTTATAACGATCATTCCATATACAAATATGATCCCACATGGCCTGATATTGATAATAATTAATTTGAAACTGAACTTCAGCAGGATCTTGATGTGGCCAAGACTGTAATGTTCTCATGTTGTTGATGACAAAATATGAATGTCCTGGAGTTTGTCTCCAGTGTTGTGTTTCTTGGTAGAACCATATTCTAAAAGAAGATCTCATTCTTATGATATCCCCTATTTCAATTAATTTTTCTCTTTCTGCAATAGTAGAGGCTTGATGCATTCTTCCAATCATATGCTGAGGTGGTATCACATGAATGCTTGAGTTTGAAGAAAACCCTGGTAGCCCAAATTCAACACCTTTAGACCATCTGAGTTCCCAGTGGGGTGCCCAGTTCTGTGAATAAGTCTCCCAATCAAGGTTGTCATCAATTTCCTCTGTTACTGGTCCATTAGTTAAATCATCCCATGTATTTATAATCACTAGGCTTTTGAATAAATTTTAGCAGTATGCAATTTGTGCCTGAGTCCTTGAAATATAGTTCAAGACTTTCTTGACTGGTGAACAATCTTTGAGGCTAGGCATTGTGATGAAATAGCCTAGATTCCCTTGTGCATCATAAGCATAACCATGAGGTTCAACAACTGCTAAGAAAGGAGCTCCCAATATACAATCTACTGGCAAATCAGCTATTAAGAATCTCATACCTAGAGCATATTGACCAAATAGTAATATACCTTTAGGAATTTCAAAATCTAGGTTAGTAGAAACATTTCCTAGTCCGACAGCAGAATAGTTACTGGGGAGCCAATACTCGGCAAGGATCAGTTCTTTCTGAAAAAGATTCATATTTGACCTTGTATCAATCAAAGCGTTTAATTGAAATATTTCATAATTTATTTCAAGTTTTACCTTGATGTGATAATTCTGAAAATTTATTGGCAAGATCTTCATTGCATTCAACCCTTGCAGATGAGCTGAATTCTGAGATGTTGTCTCAATTGACACATCCTCAAGTGGTGGAGGATAGGATTCAATATCTTCTTTTAATATTTTTATCTCCTGTAATGCCCATGAATCAATTTTATAAGAATCTTCAGATTCTTCTTCATATTTCTACAATCTAGAATTCAATTTAGTAATTTCTCTTTTCAAAAAGCTTACCTCTTTGGCTAAATCAGTAAGAGAAATATTTTGAAATTTAGCCTCTTTGTTGGGCCTCATAAATGATTTGGTATTCCTTTCAAAAGAGGCCTCTAAGAATAATGGTTGAATTCCTTCTTTGTGTGAAGATTCATGACTTTTCTGTTTGTGTCATGGAGTCATAGTTTTTAAGAAGGAATCTAGCAAGGAGTTTTTCATATCTCCTTCAGGCAAAGATTTATCTGTGCTAGCATTTGGGCATCTTGGTCTCCAGTGCTATGGTACATACAAACCTTTAGTTTTTCTCTGATCTTTTGATAACAAGACTCAGAGTCAGATGAGCTAGATGATTCTTCACAAGAACATAAATTTGGATTTCTGCATGTGCATTGCTGATTTAAAAGGATTTCTTCTTCTGAACTTAGCTCATAGTCAGAAGTTTCTGTGGAATTAGAGAAACATCCTTGTTGTAGTAAATGGACCTATTCCCTTTTAACAAAGGGATCATGTGGGCACTGGTTTGTCTGATGATCATTTTCCCCACACCTATTGCAATGTACACGTTACATTATTTGTTGGGAGGATTTTGCACTGGCCTTTTGATGAGCTTCCTTGGCTTTCTGTTCAGAATGCTTCCCTTTATTCATTCTAGAATTTCTTCCTTCTGGACAAGAACTTGCAATATGTCTAGATTTACTGCAAATCCAACATTGCACTTGTTGTTTGGCTTGATGGGAATGTGTCCTGAGCTTAATATCCTCGGGCTCATAATAATGAGTCTTTTGCTTGAATATGCCTTTCTTCTTTTCTTTGAAGAACTTGTTTTTCTTTCTTTTCTTTCTATATGGATCTGTGAGAAAGAGACCATATTTTTCATAGATGGTTTTACTATCGGGCAGATGGGACAGCTTGTCTACAGACTTATGGACCTTCATGTTTATGCATAATCCTATCAAAGCCTTAGTGATGAGAGAATAAATTTCTCCCCAAGTGTACATCTCATATGGTAGTTTAAACACTTCTTGCATCTTGAGATATTCAACAAATTTGCCTGGGATAGCAGCTAGATAAACCTATTTCCATAACAGATTTTGGCTATATTTAACCTCAAAGATTCTTTGGGTCCATTCTTTATGAAACTCTTCATATTCAGACATTTTTCTGCATCTAGTATTCATTAAAATCAACTCATGCTTATCAGCTAGTTCTTTTTCTATTCCACACCAGTGTTCGAAGATCAAGGTAGTTAGGGCCCCTTTCATGTTATTCTGAGGAGTCCCATTTAAGTGATAAACAATGTCTCCTTGTTCATCTCTTAGAACTTATGCTTCCATTTTTTGAATCATGATGGGTGATGAAATGACTTCCCACCATTTACTTAGTGTTTTTGTGAAACACTGGATGATGGACTTGCATGCTTTTGTCTATGCTTTCCCTTTCATACATATGACTTTGTAAGAAACATACATTATGTCCAACATTTGGCGAATTTTCCCAACAGACAAATTATCAATATTCCATTCAAGGAACCAATCTTCAGCAAAAGTCTGATTTTCAGGCATCTTGGCTTTCCCTATCAAGTCTGGTGCAGGTGGCCTGCTCATATGGTGTGGGTTGTCTTCATATGAAGGTTTCTGTATCGAAACTAGAGACAAATGTTTTGGTGAAGAAGATTCTGGAATTTCTTCTTCTTTTGGGAAGTGGAGAGGAAATTTATTTTATATTGTTTTCTCAGAAGGTTTATATATAGGAGAGACAATAGATATTGGAGAATGAGGGAGGATGAAGGATTGAGGAATGGGCTTGTCAGTGATGACATCTTTTCCCTTAATCTCTAACAAGGTTTTTCCCATGATGGAAAAGGCTTCTCCAATTCCTTCCATCAATTCTTCATGTTTTTTTGCAGATTCTTCTGTCTTACAAAGAACTACTTGCTGAGTTTCTCCAACTTTATCATGTATATCTGCAACCTTGTTGTTAATATGATTGACAGATTGGACTATGGTATTTGTAGAGACTTGTAGGTCTCTTATATGTCCTTTCCTTGCATAGTCATTTGTCACAAAAGTGTGAGTGGCCATTCTTTTTAAGGCAGTGTTTGTCCAATTTACTTGTTCAGATAGTGATTGGACTCTTTTCTCAACACCCGAGAGTTGGGTGGATTCTTCTGCAAGCATCAAGGGTATAGCCTTGACTTCCCTATTGTTGTCTTCAAGAACAATCCCTTTAAAAGGTGGAAAAGTGGAAGTAGATTCAACAGTTTTTCCTTCTAGACTTTTCCATTCATGATGGGAAGATGATTCTTTCCCACTATCCATCATCTGAACTGTAGGCTTCTGGGATTTTCTTTTCCATTCGTAAAAGGAAATCCATAGATTATTCTCAGATATATAATTTTTCCATTCTTGTGATAAACTTGTTTTTTCTTCATCTGAGGTGGAAATATTGAATTCAGATGTTTCAGGGTGGGTAAACAAATCCCAGTTTAACATTCTTTTTATCCAAGCTTCTTCAATGGTACCTTTAGGGAAACCTATCATAACAGAATGAAATTTGTGAATTTCATCGATTGAGGGTCTTTTGATTGATGATGGAAAAGGGTTAGTGAAACGACAGTTAGGAATGACTTAGTCACATTGCTCTGTGTATCCTATGCCATATTTTGGTGTCCCTGGTGGTCTCATGCCTTTGTATATATCTTGAAGTCTGGGATCTAGGGTCTCAATGGTTTGCATATAGTGGATCATGAGACAATGTTGGGATTTAGAAGTTGAAGCACAACAATCTATAATATTATGTACAGATCTAACATATACAGAAGTATCCATATGAAAAGTAGTAACTATTACTGCACCTTTGATCTTAGAACACTGGTGTGGAACAGAAGAAGAACTGGCTGATAAGCATGAGTTGATTTTAATGAATACTAAATGCATAAAAATGTCTGAATATGAAGAGTTTCATAAAGAATGGACCCAAAGAATCTTTGAGGTTAAATATAGCCAAAATCTGTTATGGAAACAGGTTTATCTAGCTGCTATCCCAAGCAAATTTGTTGAATATCTCAAGATGCAAGAAGTGTTTAAACTACCATATGAGATGTACACTTGGGGAGAAATTTATTCTCTCATCACTAAGGCTTTGATAGCATTATGCATAAACATGAAGGTCCATAAGTCTGTAGACAAGCTGTCCCATCTGCCCAATAGTAAAACCATCTGTGAAAAATATGGTCTCTTTCTCACAGATCCATATAGAAAGAAAAGAAAGAAAAACAAGTTCTTCAAAGAAAAGAAGAAAGGAAGATTCAAGCAAAAGACTCATTATTATGAGCCCGGGGATATTAAGCTCATGACACATTCCCATCAAGCCAAACAACAAGTGCAATGTTGGCTTTGTGGTAAATCTAGACATATTGCAAGTTCTTGTCTAGGAGGAAGAAATTCTAGAATGAATAAAGGGAAGCATTCTGAACAGAAAGACAAGGAAGCTCATCAAAAGGCCAGTGCAGAATCCTCCCAACAAACAATGCAACGTGTAGACTGCAATAGGTGTGGGGCAAATGATTATCAAACAAACTAGTGCCCACATCATCCCTTTGTTAAAAGGGAAGAGGTCCATTTACTGCAACAAGGATGTTGCTCTGATTCCACAGAAACTTCTGACTATGAGCTAAGTTCAGAAGAAGAAATCCTTTTAAATCAGCAATGCACATGCAGAAATCCAAATTTTTGTTCTTGTGAAGAATCATCTAGCTCATCTGACTCTGAGTCTTGTTCTCAAAAGATCAGAGAAAAACTAAAGGTTTGTATGTACCATAGCACTGGAGACCAAGATTCCTAGATGCTAGCACAGATAAAAGATTTTCCTGAAGGAGATATGAAAAACTCCTTGCTAGATTCCTTCTTAAAAACTATGACTGGAGGACACAAACAAAAAAGTCTTGAATCTTCACACAAAGAAGGAAGTCAACCATTATTCTTAGAGGCCTCTTTTGAAAGGAATACCAAATCATTTATCAGGCACAACAAAGAGGCTAAATTTCAAAATATTTCTCTTACTGATTTAGCCAAAGAGGTAAGCTCTTTGAAAAGAGAAATTACTAAATTGAATTCTAGATTGCAGAAATATGAAGAAGAATCTAAAGATTCTTATAAAATTGATTCATGGGCATGACAAGAGATAAAAGTCTTAAAAGAACATATTGAATCCTATCCTCCACCACTTGAGGATGTGCCAATTGAGACAACATCTTAGAATTCAACTCATCTACAAGGGTCGAATGCAATGAAGATCTTAACAATAAAGTTTCAGAAATATCATGTCAAGGTAAAACTTGAAATAAATTCTGAAATATTTCATTTAAATGCTTTGATTGATACAGGGTCAGATATGAATCTTATTCAGAAAGAACTGATCCCTACCAAGTATTGGCTCCCCAGTAACTATTCTACTGTCAGACTGGGAAATGTTTCTACTGACCTGGATTTTGAAATTCCTAAAGGTATATTACTATTTGGTCAATATGCTCTAGGTATGAGATGCTTAATAGCTGATTTTCCAGTAGATTGTATATTGGGAGCTCCTTTCTTAGAAGTTGTTGAACCTCATGGTTCTGCTTATGATTCGCAAGGGAATACAGGCTATTTCATCACAATGCCTAGCCTCAAAGATTGTCCACTAGTCAAGAAATTCTTGACTATATTTCAAGGACTCATGCACAAATTGCATACTACTCAAATTTATTCAAAATCCTGGTGATTATAAATACATGGGATGATTTAACTAATGGACCAGTAACAAAGGAAATTGATGACAACCTTGATTGGGAGACTTATTCATAGAACTGGGCACCCCATTGGGAACTCAGATGGTCTGAAGGTGTTGAATTTGGGCTACAAGGGTTTTCTTCAAACTCAAGCATTCATGTGATACCATATCAACATATGATTGGTAGAATGCATCAAGCCTCTACTATTGCGGAAAGAGAAAAATTAATTGAAATAGGGGATATCATAAGAATGAGATCTTATTTTAGAAGATGGTTCTGCCAAGAAACACAATAGTGGTGACAAACTCCAAGACATTCATATTTTGTCATCAACAACATGAGAACATTACAATATTGGCCACATCAGGATCTTGCTGAAGTTCAGTTTCAAATTAATTATTATCAATATCAGACCATGTGGGATCACATTTGTATCTGGAATGATCATTATAAGTATTATTATTGCATGATACAATTTGGTAATCACTTCAAGATAAATACACCTTCTGAACCAGATTGGATTGAAGCATGGTGGAAGAAATTTGGGCTAAATGCTAGTGCTATACATCCAGATGTTTTAGATACTGAACAAATGTTTCGCCCTCTTGCTCTCTCCAACAATGTTCATAAACTTAATCAAATATCTAATGCTGGTTACAAGAACATTTTCATAAATGAAAATCACCCTTGGGTGATCCACGCCAAATATGTACTACAACAAGATGAAGACAGTGATGAGAATCCCACTATGTACCGAGAAGTTTACACTCAACACTGGGACCCATACCGCTTTAATCATTTTCATAACCAGCCAGTTGAATAAAGATCTTATTGGCCGACAAAAGTACCAATTGGTTTCCGTGGGTTTCCATTATAAACTCCACTTTGTGAAAAGTAATATTCGAGTCTTACTGGCCGACAGTGGTGTCAGTTGTTTTCCGTGGGTTTTCATCATAAACTCCACTATGTAATAAAAGGTATCTTGGAAACCTAGAGCACTTATCTAGCTTTTGGCGTGGTTTGACTTGCATTTCCAAGATTCCTCTTAGGTGTAAAGTTAATTTCGACTCTTGGTTGGAAGAATCCTGCATGATTTCTACCACCAATCTTTTAAAGTAGATATGAGTCTTATTTGGTTGGAAGAATCTTGTACGATTGCTACCACCAAATCTTTTAAAGTAGATTTGAAATTGACGTAATAGTAAAACATATCGTCAAAATAATGATGCTCTACTCCAAAAATTTGTATATAAGGAGAAGAGAAGTTCATTCGAGGGGGGAAGTTTTCCTAAGTCAGTCTTTGGAGTTAGAGTCTGAGTCTTCTAAGCTCCCTTCTGTCGAGCTTCGAGTCTTTCTTGTGTGTTGTGAGTGAGTGAGGTGCGAGCACTCTGTGCTCAGATATTGTAATACCCATGCCATTCTAACTCTTTGATTAATATAAATATTCTTCTTGCACATGTTTACTCCGAATCTTGTTTTAAATTGTGTCTCTTATGCTTGTCTTCATTCTGATTCATAGATCTATGGAGGTTGTGCTGAAAGTTCACTAGCAGAAATAGATAAAGTTCACTGGTGTGAGGAGATAATATTCACTGGGATATTTAGATAAGGTTCACTGGAGAATGGAGATAAAGTTCACCGGGAAGGCTACCAGAAGTTCACTTAGGTCCTGGAGCACCTGTAGTAAGTCCCGCCAGGCAAGGGGCTGCTTAGGGAAGTTTTGGGTGTTGGGTTGTTTGAAGGTTCATGCTGGAGTACTATCTTGGGTTCACATAAGGTCGTTAGCTGGGTTCACATAAGGATTTCTCCTGGGTTTACATAAGTACTCATGCTGGGTTCGCATAAAGATTTCTTTGGGTTCACCTAAAGTGTTGAATCTCTGTATCGCTGAATCAGAAGATGTCAATGAATTGAGCATAAGGCTAAATACATTGATTCTCTTCAAGCTTCATTCTCCGTCGGAGGAAGCCTCTGAGTTACAAATGGTATGAGAGATTAATTAATATCGTGCACATACAACAATCAAGGAAATAAATGGTTTCATTTACACAAGAGTAAGCACAACAATTTAGACATTGAAGCCACCTATAAAGATGAAGAATTTGTTAGAGGTTCCCGTGGTGGTAAGTGGAGTCACTTCCATGTGAAGGAGAGCTCACTGACATGAAGTGAAGAGAAGTGGTGGCAAGTTGTTATCATTCATAGCTAGTTAATTGTTTAATCGAACCCACTATTTCATTTACTGAAGTGTTCAAGTAATAATAAATAGGAATTTCTGTTATTAAATAGTTGAAATAGTTCTTCATTTTACATGTAGAGAAAATCCACTATTGAATGAAGGTAGAATAGGCTCTAAATTATGCCTTGCTATTTGTTATCGAGATGGACTGTGGTAATAAATAGTCAGACCTTGCCACTATTCACATTGTTTGGGGGGATTATAGAGGTCGGACCAACTTATTAATGTGAAAATTTCATTGTTGGTATGTGTTGTGTTTATTATTGAGGTAAATATTGATTTCTTATTCACCTTAATGAGGTAGTAGTCTTGAAAGATTATTTTGAGGTTGTGTTTATTAAAGCGAATTATTGAACATTTGATATTGAATTGATTATCTAATATCTAGCTTTGCTCTAGACAAAGTTGTTTGGGGAAGTATTTAATGATCCTTTATAACTTCCCCGGATGGGGTGCCAAGTGGACAACATGCCACCCTCTCATCAATATCTCGTAGGGTGAGAAACATTCAAGGCTCATACGTGCAAGTGAAATGACATTTCGGCTCTGGATTAATGTCTCCTTCCGTGCAATAGGGTTGGCGGATTGGGATGGGTATGGGACACACGAGCCAGGTCCCTTCAACTCTTTTGGTGCCTCGCCATTTACAATGGGTAAGCATTGGCTCTTGTCATTTGGATTTGGATCAGCTCTTGAGTTTTGGCACAACTTGTGCTTCTCCAACCATATTCCTCCCCTTTTCACCAACTCTGCACCTGTTAGGTGTTTTGATTACGTGCTCAGTCATGCCACGGGAAAGAGGCAAGCCCAAGAGAGGGCCTTATTATTACAGTTTTGTTTCCAGGAAAAGAAGGCTATGCTTATTTTCCAAGTTGCCCTTGATTTCTCCGGTTCACCTTGATAACTCCTCAATGATATTGCCCCCCTCCTCGGCCCCAGACAGGGTCGTGGTAGAGCCTCCCATGGATATTGTGAAAGAAAAAATACCAGCAGTGTTAGTTCAGATTCCACCGGCTTCCCTCCTATACACGGTTCTTAACCCCCAAGACCCACCGCCCCTCAATGGTTTCTCCACCTCTGGTGTTGTTGTTACCTTGGAATGGGACACATGCATAATTGAAGAATAAAT
Source organism: Picea engelmannii (assembly GCA_009831015.1). Lineage (NCBI taxonomy): Eukaryota > Viridiplantae > Streptophyta > Pinopsida > Pinales > Pinaceae > Picea > Picea engelmannii. The sequence continues at coordinate 331,515 of ML782053.1, forward strand.
CTTGCTTGAGGTGCACCATGAAGAGACTCTCCCTCTTCCTTCCACTAATCTGGATCAGGGACCGAGCTCCACCTGTCACCTCTCACTAGATCACCTGGACCTCATTTTCGATATGCGTCGGGATATGCAAGAGCATCTCCACAGGCACGCCCTTCTCAACAGTCGCCTAGACCTACTGTTTGACGCTCTCTTAGGTGCATCATGCCAAAGAAGATGCTCGACCTATACACAACCGTTCATCTTCGTTCCCACCAACAACATTCATGGCGACAAAGAATTCAAGGGTTCATCCACTAATTAATCCTGCTACGTCTTTTTTATTATTATGCATTGTAATTTTCAAAATTACTATAAGAATTTTGATTTCTATGTTCAAGGATCACTCATATTGTTTAGACTATTCAGACCTAGACATTCTCAGTTGCATGTTTTGGTTTCCATTTGTTTGGTGGAATAGGTGGTCATTTTTTACTCTTGTTCAAACATCAAATCACGCAACCACTTGTTCTAGTTTCCATCTATTTGGTGGAACAAGTGGCTGGTCTTTAGTCTATGTCCAACTATGTACTGTTGTAATAGCATTTTTAGGTAATAAAATCTTTTTATTTACAAAAAAATATTGATTATTTATAACTACGAAATCTTGTCATGTTCTACGAAATCAGTATTGTGTTTATTCTTATTGAATTTGTGTAAATTGTGCTACATATATTCTTAAGGTTCATCGATTTTGTGGTGGAAACTTTAGAATATTGGGACAAATGGATCTTTAATAGTTGAAACCTAAACTGTTGAGAATATTTAATGCCAACTTCCAGAAAAATAATTTTTTGGTTATGTGTAAATTGTGTTGAGAAGGGTCTTGAGGCTTAGCTACTTTATGGTGTGAAGTGATAGAAAATACATGTATTTTACACCTTGAAAGAATGACTGAAGTAGAACAATATTTTTTTAAATAGTTTATGAGACTCATTTGGATATTAAAAGAAAAAATATATACGGATTTAGTGAGGAGTCCAGTAGTTGGAGCAATAACAACCTTCATTGGAACAACACACAATATTTTTGAGGATGAACAGGTTCTGGAGCTTATATATGAGGCTTATGTGCCCATGGCCCTTAACAAACTGAGAGAAATATGCTTTGCAGCTAGAAACCGATGGAAATTAATGAGACTTGCAGTGATGCATCATCTCGGCATTGTACCTGCCGCCAGTGAAAGTGTTTTTGTTGTAGTGTCATTCGTCCATACGATATATTCTCTTGAAACCTATGACTATATTATAGATGAAATAAAATTATTAGTTTCTATTGTAAAAACAAATTTTATACCAATGGCGAAAGATAATTTTGAGTTTTTCCTAAGAAAACGAAGGGAAAGTGAAGAGGAGGTAAGTCTAAAACAACATAAAGCTCATGAGTGTTCTGGGTGTTTTGGTCGCAAGGAAAGAGTGTTTGAGAATGGTATTGATGACAATAACCATTGTGCATTCGAATTTGTGTATGATATTGACAGAGAAATAATAGAAAAGATGCATTATGAAGGGAGTATTATTGCACCACACTCATAGAGGAGGAAATTGATAGGGTTAGTTGTCATACTTAATTCCTAAAGGAAAAATGTATTTTGTTTGTTTGGGATCCAATTGCGTCCTCTTAAACATTTAAGATACATTTTTATTTTAATATAAGTTATTTTATGCTCAAGATTCAGAAAGTGTAGTCTAGGTAAGCTCAATGACAAATTAGTTTCGTGAAGAAAGTTTACAATGAGAGAAGGAAATTTAAATACTTAGTTCCATTTCAAAATAAAAAAAAATGTTCAATCCTCCTTTCAAGGGAGGAGAGGCTATAACATGGTTATATTTTTCAACTGATTTAGTAATATTACATAAACATTCTAGAAACATTTTTTATGTTTGTTTTTGATGAATTGTAATGCATTCCTATGAAAAGGGTGTTCGGTTCAATATTTACAATTGGATTTCATGGATTTGTTTTCATATTTCAATTGAACTCATTACCATTCATAATTTCATGTATCCTTCTGCCATGGAAGATATATCCAACCTTGAAAACCTTTGTATCAATACCATTGTTATGCAACCACTTTACTGTTTGTTTAGAGTATTTTACAAAACATGCTGGTCCTTTTTGGCCCTAGAATTTAAGCCTAAGATCTGATACCAAATCTAACACCTCACCATGAGATGATATTAAATAATATTTGATGATTTAAACACATGCATTAAATGTAAACAAATTTTTCCGCTTTCATGGATGGAATAAACCTAGACAATATTCATAACCCTTTTACAATTTTTCCAATGTAAATATTCCAAATTTGAATCCAAATATATGAATCTAAATAAGAGGATGACATAAATAAGAAGTTATATTTACAATTAAAATATTTAATTAGAAACGTAACAAAATATACCAAGTAAAATACCTATTACCTAGTTTGTTGAAGATGACCATTTAAAATGTAGTCCTACTAGTAGTAGGAAGATGCTCCCAAGAATTATTTTTCCACTTTCTTGGCCCTCCATGCCCATGAATCGAAGAACAAAAAAACATGCATGCTTTAAGAAAACTATCTTAGAAATCACGTCTTCCATGAATTATCCAACCTCTTAAGATGCTCCAACCTCCCCAAAAGGTACATGACAACCCATCATACTCATTTAATTCATCATACCAACCATCAATCAAAGTCAAAGAAGATATTTAATGCTACCAGATATTTTGTGTATGCAATATAATTTACATAGTCATTCAACAATTTAATTAAATGCTTAATAATCTAGTTTAATAATTAATTCTACTAGTGTACATGTTCAATGTATGTGTTCGTAGCTATCTGACATATATCTTATGCATGTACTAACGATAAACAACCACTGCCTCTAGTGCATAGTTCCTGCATGATCACACCAAGACATACACGACAATAGATCAAGTAAATGCATCATTTAATAATCTTAACGAACAAAATTGCAATAGTTCATCAATAACCCAATATCACACTTAAAATATAAAAATGGAATCAAATTAAGGTTTAAAATATGGTAGGATCCAAGTGAGTAAACAATGGTGGCACATCTAATCCACAATCAACATTCTCAACTAATATTGAAGCATCCTTTCTCCCTAACCTTCTTCCATCTTTCATCCTATCCTTTCTTCTACTGGACTAAGATGGAGTGTCAATCATACCGACCTAACTCCAGATAGAACCTATAAGAGAAAGTTCCATACATCTTGACCAAGCTTCCGTAGTAGAAAACTAGAAGTCACCTTCATACATCTAGGGGAGTGTGACTTCACACAACCCTCCCACGAATCTAAGTTTTAGAGGATACATGGTGGGAAATACCTCTGCCCCTCCTAATAAAACTAGGGTCAATAGAATACTCGGTGACCTCCACCCTTCCTGATATAACTAGGGTCAACACCCTTTATTGATCCATATTGTGTAACTATTGTTCTTAGAGTCACGTCATCAAACAACCACTCTGGGAAAGATGCGCATCCTTTCGAAACCACACTTACCACAGATCATAGTAATATTTCAAATCATAAATTAAATAATAATTACAAATTATAGTATACACTATCTTCTTGATGCCTATGACATCCAAGTTACCTTAGGATTATAATCATTTAACTATCACATAGCTCATCAAGCTATAGTTTAGTTCACAAATAACTCATATCCATGCATATACATCATAATTTCATATAACAATCTATATTTGTATTGGAGTTCAATTAAGAAATGTATGTTTATTTTATCATGCCTTGCATCTGTTATGCATTCACAACAAAAATTTGAACTGGTATCCACGTACCTAAATTCCACATTTTAATTTGTATATTTAAACAAACCAAAGAGATATCATCATCATGAGAATATGCAGTGAAAATAATACCATGAAACACATAAATAGTTCCAGATGTACACATCTCAAATATCTATCCCAATATAATTGAGCCCAAACAATGCTAAGCATTGAATTATTAAGATGCGTAAACAAAAATTTTCTAACTACTGATGGCCAAGATATGGGGCATTACAATTTTCAATATTAAATTAATAATTTATTGATATAACCTCTAAATTATCAATAACACAAATTGTGAGAATATTTATAGAAGATAACTTCCAATTTTAACAAATCACATCGAAATATTGTTTACTCAATACTAAACTTGTACATACACTAGCATAGATCCATCTTAAATCCGGATCTATCAAGCATCGAGAGGGATCAAATTTCTTAAGGTGCAATTTTTCATTATTGTGAATTAATTGATATTTTAGAGGTTGTGTGTGTGTGTGTGTGTGTGTGTGTGTGTGTGAGAGAGAGAGAGAGAGAGAGAGAGAGAGAGAGAGAGAGAGAGAGAGGGAGAGATTGTTTTCTTTTAATTGAGTCAACTTTGTTTTTATTATTGTTAATTGTTTTAATTGAATGGATTTTTTTTTAATGTAACCATATCTAAAATAACACTAATGTGACAACATCTCCCCAATACTTGATTGTAGAGCACCTCACCACTCTCGGTGCAATTATGGAATTGTCCAACAGTATAACAATATCCATGATATTTTAATTACACAAATACCATGAGATATTTTTATGTAATCTAATGTTTACGTAATATAAGTTGACTTACTAATTTTTTTTAATGATAATTAATTTGTATAAAAGGAAACCCTAGTGGATTCATTATATAAGTATTCTTGTGGATTAAACATTCACCATAACTTGTAACAACTATATGGATAATAATTAATGAATTGATTCACCATATTGTGATCAAACAATTAATAACAAGAAGAGTTGCGAAGCAACAAGTCCTTGCCAAAGAAGGTGGACCCACGTGTCAAAATATGTATTCCTGATGATACAGTGTGATCAGATTGAAGTGTTTATCATCAATGCGATCATATTGAAGTGTTTAATGATCAGATTGAAGTATTTAAAGTTGTTGAGTTGATCTTATGTGTGACATATAGATGTTGTATCGTTTTTTATTGGAAAACAATGAATGTTCACATTGAAGTGTTTAACGATCAGATTGAAGTGTTTAACGTTGCTGAGTTGATCTTATGTGCTACATATAGATGATGTATCATTTTTTATTGGAAAACAATGAGTGTTCACATGGAAAAGTTGTACATTGGAAGTGTTTGTGAAAGCATGAGAACAGATTACTTGATGAGAACAATAGATTAGTTAGGTTTTATTTGTGCGGCCTTTTTCTTGGGCGCCTTTTGATTAACAAGATTTTTTTCAGCTGTCTTTTTGTCATCTTCAGGCTTCTTCTCGGAAATAGGGTTCTTTAGAAGGAGCTATATATCTTACTAGTGAACCCACCAAGCCAACAAGTGTGCAAAAGGTTTATTCAAAGAGAGTAGGTAGAACTTTGATCTTCTGCCCACCGAGAGAGAAGAAGAAAGGGAGGGATATGCCTAAACATGTGGTAAAGAGAGAGCATGCATAGCTTTTACGTTGTGAGGCCCTTAATACTAACTATATCATTTCACTAAAGAGAGAATATTCCTAAAGCTTCCTTTATAAAAACTTTTGGTTTGGGGCATCTATCTATAAATGCTTTCTTGGCCTCATCTTGCAAAGCGAGCACTCTATACTATATATAAAGCTAAAATTCTTCCTCTAATGTTATTTACTATGCTCTCTTTAGCATAAGTGGTCGCTTATGCAGTAATTCATCGCTTAGCTGGCTTAGGAAGATCAAGCTTGCTATGCTATATAGTAGAGGTAGCATATATATCCATAATGGGTGCCTACTGAGCCGTAACGAGATGGATCAATAATTACATATAGATAAATATAGGGAGGAGAGACCCATAACGGGTGCATGTCTACTTATACTTATACTTATACTAAGTGGGTATGTAGGTAGTGGCAGATCTGTAACATGATATTTAGTAATTACATCACACTATGCCCCAGTTGCACTACATTGCTTTCCAGCCGGTCCTGGAGCCCTTTATTGAAACCGCGTGGACGTCCCCTACCTCTCCCACATTAGTGATGAGGACTATATTGAGGTATGAGTGCCCGTTCATGGTGAACCGAATTCTGCCCGATCTATGGCAGGGTACGCTGCACATTCCATCACATAGGAAGTATTTAGAAATAAGAGAATAACCCATTAAACATTCAACTAAAACATATTCATATTAACATGGATCTGATCTATTATGTTTTCCAATCTTCGGAAATTTCTATTACTTTATTTGGCACATTACATGCATTGAAACTTTTACACTTTGGTAAAAAATCAGCATTGAGCAACATGCTATTAATGATTTTTATATATAGGCATAGATATTTTTATATATACATCTAACTGAATATATATATGTGAAGATATACTAATATTAATACTCTGCTATTACTTCTATAACAAAACCTGAATTCATGTAAAAAAATTACCACTGGTACATTACGGGGACGATGCCTGCCTCGTACTTGGAGATATGTTGGAAGACCATCTCAGAGAGATAGAAATGTTGGAGTGGAGGATTGCACCAGCCACTAGCATTGTTAGGCGGGAATAAGTTGGTAGTAGTGACCAAAATTGTGCCAGGAAGGAACCATTGTGGATGATCGTTGCATCGGATTGCATAGTAGGCTCCGCAAATAAGATTGTTGTTGAAGAGCGCAATTCTTAGAGCAGCAGTGCTGGTGCCATATCCCTGGCTATAAAAATTTCCATAGCCGCAGGCACCTCCTACATTTTACATTATAAATGTATTTTCATGTGGGGCTTCCAATATAGTTGTTGCACCGCCTTCCAGGCACACTGTATTCACACTTGCTAACAGTGGTACCACTATTACTATTATGGCCGAGCGTCAGGTACAGAGTGATGAATTATAACCCACTGCATTGCTAGTAAGATCCCCACTTGCTTTTTATGTTAGACCGCTCAGTTGTGTTATCATTAGAACAACCTTCTTGGATTGATTCTTTACAACTAGAACAACCTTTAGTACAGATCCTGGGAACTTCAACTTAGATTGTTGAACTGCCCCAACAGATAGATTCTTAACAACCATAACTTCATAGACACAATTGGATGATTGTCGATTCGTAGCTACCCATTCTCCCCTGATTCTGGATGGAACGACTGGTTGGATGGATGAGTAGCCAAGATGGTTTCTCTTTAATAATGATCGTACAAAACCCTTATTTAGCGGATCTCGTTGCATTTAACAAGTGCCTTCTATCTCAAAAAACACACAAGGATGAGCAGAGGGCGTCACGTCAATTACAAGAATCCATTCAAACACTTGGCAATTACCATGCATTCACTAAACATTAGAGAATGAAACCTAAAGCATAAAAATTTAATATCACAAACTAATGCTAATATCAAATCTAACATTAATCCATCTCAAGAGAAATAATGTCAAAATATTTCCAAGTTCCTAACTTTGAAACTAACAATTTGCCCCGTAGCCTCGATATGAGGCCAAATAAGAGGTAAAGAGTCTTAATTGGATGAGATAAAGTGTCGTGAGCTCTTCATTGGAGGAGATAAAGCATTTGCATATATTTAACCAAAACACTTAGGATAAAAGGCTAATGAGTACATCGATTCATGTGTAAAAGAGAAAATTTTGTCAAACCGATTTCAATTAGTCTCTCCACTAATAAGAAGAAAATCTTACAATCGATGTTCAAATAATTTCGTAGTCATTTATGAGATGTAAAACAATATGTGAATTAGAGTTCACATGTGTAGATATGAACAATCTCAATGATGTGTGTTTAACTACATGCAAATCTAGAGTACTCATGTGCAGATCTGAACTAATCCTGTAACTAGAGCATTGGTAATTTAAGAGGAAACCAATTACTAGGAAATGCATTTTCATCGACTTGCAACAAGGATATTAAGCATTTAAATATAATGTAATAGCATAGCAGATTTACACAATGTATTGATACAAAAACTGAGGTTCATTTTTATAGTAAATTAGTCGATTATTACATTTTAATTACAAATGATCCGCTCACATAATTTATATACATTATACCACGACTCTAACCAGTCCTCGTACAATTTTACTTAATTAATCGTTGACACATTGGATCAATTAACAATGTTATAACATGATCTAAATTTAAATACATTGACACAATTTACAAGTTGCCACATTGTTAACCTATTTATACATAGATTAACAATTAGTTGGATGTCTCTTGAAACTGAATTGTTTAAACAACTATCGTATAATATTGTTACTTGTTAACTAACTGGTTATCTTAACTCTTTATCTTGATAAATTCTACACATAGGATTTAAGACGCATTGACGAAGTTCTTTATTTACAACACAATAATGTATATGAATATGTTTCCAGGTAATGAGAAGATTGAGATTTCATGATATCCTATAGAAGAAGAGACCTCTCACTTTCTCACCGGAAAATCTATGGTTACCCTGCACATGTAGATACCAAGTCCATACAAATGGTTAAATAAATATGGTGGATCTTGGATGAAATATTGCAATTCACACACATCTTCTCTACTTCTAATATAACTATAAAACAATGTTCCCATTAGCCAATCAGAACAAGAGAAACTAGACAATTTGTTATTAGACTTGCTAAAGAACAATTATTCATAAGCTTTAACATGGTTCAAGACAAAATTTCTATCTATATCTTACTTGATTAGGTGGGACATTAACAATACTGAAAGAGCTCACTAAAAAAAATCCATGACTAACTAGATTTAATTTTGTTTTTTCTTAAAACAAAGATAACTATACCAAAATTGGAGTGCAAATATTGGATCATCGTACCTTCTTATTAGAAGTAATTACAATAGGTATTCAAGGTTTCATAATCATGCAGATAGTTAAGTACAAAAAAATCCTTCAACCGAGTAGTACTTTAGGGGATAAATAATGGTTCACAATAAGGCTCAATGAACTACATCAAAAAATTTACAAATTACATAATAGGGACACAATTTGCATCATTAGACATTACTCTTGTTACATCAAATTTATGAATATTAAACTGTAGACACACAAACATGTGAAAGATTGCAATGAATGGAAAGGGGTGGATGAAACCCTAACACATTCTTTATTTATTTTTAAATAATAAGAGAAAACTGAAAGGAACAAAAGAAACATCTTCAGATCAATAGATACAAATCCAATATGCATCAACAAGGGTAGATCCTTGTGAAGATAAAGGGAAGTTTGAAGAACTATGTGTTGGCACAGGGGCAGACCCAGGGTTCAATGCTTCAACAATGCACCAACAAAACCCTAACTATCAGCCCTTTCGACAACACTTGCGAAGTAGATGCAGTCTCACCCGAGGTAGAGGTAGGGGGGGTTACAGGAATCAAGTGTCTGTAACCAAGATGGGACACATATATGTGATTATAACACTTCACAGAGTACTTAGGAGCGACACACATTAGTTCATCAGTTTTATTCGCATCGCATATCAAACCCTAAGTACAGATCGACAGAGTAACAATGAAAAAATATACATCGCACATAGCAACATAAGTCAGATCTATCACATTCAACATAGATGAATCACTAAGCATTCACAGATCTATCTATCATTCATAACATTCATTGCACTAAGAAAATCCACAACATAAGCATTATAGCACAAAGCAAACCATCAACACAATATTTACGTGGTTCACCCCAGTGTGGGGCTACGTCCACCAAAGGCTTCTTCTTCTTTATTAGTCTTCTCCAATCTCTTACATTTGTCTGCTCCTGTGCACTAAGCCACAGAGCCAAGATTTGCAATGGAAAGGTGATCTGCACACTGCGCACCAAATCCACCTTCCAAAAATCAGGTCAAGGCACAGAGCCAACTCCTTTATCAAGCATAGAGCCTTACATACATGTTTTGTTGCATAAAGAAACTCAAAACTACTTGCCTCTTGCACTTGCTACTGACTTAGCACATATCTACTTACACACACCTAATTCTACATTACATTCCTTCTTATTTATACTTTACATTTACCAAAAGGTCTAAACATGCATAAACCCATGGGCCGACATCCCATAACCCATTAAATAAATTCTAATGAACCCCATGATGGGTCCACAAGCCCATAAAATAAGTGAGATCCTAGGATTTCAGCTCCGCCTGGGAGCTCCATCTTCAGCCGCTGCGTCGAAGTCCTAAAAGTGGTCAATCTAGACCAATTTTTCCTCAAAACTTGGTCGAGGGACAACAGGCCCCCAACACTCACCTGTGAATCATCTCGAGTCCCTCAGATTTGGGCAGTGTTTCTTTGAAGGCCTCGAGCTGCCTCGACTTGTTGCTTCGCCTAAGCTTCCTGCTCAGGGAACTCCTGGATCATTTTATTTGTAACAAGCCCTTCCAGGCGTTGCTCCAATGTCACAATTAGTTGGTCCAGTTGTGCTCCTTGCCCTTCGATCTCTTCAAACACCGTGAAGGCTTCCCCATGCACCGGTTGTATCCTTTGTGTGACCTCCATGACTCTGCCCTGGATGGAAGTAATCTGTTGTTGGGATGCATGCTGCTCTTGTGATCTATTCATTCTCTCGACCATAGTGAGTGACTTCATATGCACTCGTACTGTCAGTTCTTGTTGTTGTGCCTCCTATAGTTGTTCTTCCAACTTCCTAAGCTCTGGGTCTTCTATGAGGCGTTCGTAGGTTTTCACGCTTCTATCGCTTAGCTACTTTCATTTTAAGGTGAGGACCTTGATCCTTCTAACTGTTCTCTTAGCAGCTTCCTCCCTTTGATCACGCACTTCCTGCGAGGTGATAGTCATTGCTTGAAGCTCCAACTCCATTACCCTTGCTTGAAGCTGCTGGATGGCCTCAGCGAGGTTCATCACTTGGACCTCAACTGCTTCATGTTCCTCCTGTGCTGAGCCTGGCACAGAGCAAAGTGAATTTATTACCACTTCATTGAATAGAGTCTGATTTGCGAGAAGCTGGTCCTTTTCCTTCTGTATCTGCACTTTGTCTTCCTCAAGCATCACACAAAACTCATCCTTCTCATTTTCATAAGCGTTCATGCAGTACTACGCAAATCACAGTTGCTCCGAGATCTCCTCTTTCTCTTTCTTCAGGGCTTCTATAGCCTGCTCCTTTTCTTCTTGAACTCACTGAAGTCGAGCCTTTGTTGTATCTGCAAGTCATCAAATTTGGGTTGGTTCATCCCCCAACGCTGCAATCTCTGACGAGGAAGGCACAGTAGATACCGCATGGCTCAATTGAATGGCTCGCTGAATTTCCTACAGTTCGTTCTCAAATATTACATACATCTCCTCCTGCTTCATGCCATATCTCTGTAATAGGCCCTCAAACACATCTTCCATCACTCCACAGATTAGGATTATATCATATTCTGTGAGGGTGGCCTCCATTTGGGCCTTACTAGCATGGGTCTTCTTTCTTGCCGAGGGTTTCTTTGGATAACCCTTCCTCTTCTTTTGTGTTTCCATCTCGGTAGGGGGATCCTTTGGTGGTGTAACTTCTCCTTATCCCCCTCCTCCTTCTTGATTTACTTTGTCTCCTCCTCCTCCTCCTGCAAGCGAGTCAGGTCTACTTTCTTCTAATGCAACGTTCTCCTCATCAGTTTCTATGTTTTGAAATTCCTCCTTTTTCTTCTTCTTTTTCATGATGGTCTGTCTGACATGTTCGGCTCGGGTGACCAAGGGGCTTCCAATGATGTCATGGTCGGAGAGTTATTCATCATCAACCAATACAAGGAACTCTTCCGGCCATTCCTTGGTGATATCCTCCATATCTTCATCGGTAAACTTATAGTAAGACTGTAATTTCTCCTTGCTCTCATCCTTGCGTGTAGTGATATAAATGAAATGTCGATCTGCGTGGAAATTAGCCATCGGTCTATACTGGTGCAATTTTCGTGGAGTCATGCATGGGAATGAATCAATAGAGACCTTCGGATGCTGATAGTAGGTGTGGAACACTGCGTTTGACTGTCACTTCTTTGACATGTCATTCGTCTACCATAGGGTCGAGAACCTCGCAACCAACGACTCCAATGGTTCTATCTCTGAGAAGGCTTCTCCTTCTGGCATTTTCCAAGAAACAAATGTGATCAACACTAGCAACCAACTAAAATGGAACTCGTATCCTTGGTCCTACGCTTCGCGGAAATATTTCTCAAGCTCGTTGACGAGGTAGCTCGCTCAATTAATTTGCATCCCCTCCATACATTTTCCTACTAGGTTCACCACAAATCCGATGAACTGTGTGGGGTAGTTCTTTCGGACAAGCTTTCCATCTATGAGTTGACAATCTAGGCGCACTGCACCATCCTGAATGGAGGCTACCTTGTAGCCTCAATTTCCCTTATCAACTTTTCCATATGCCTCCTTAATGCAATGTGTCAGGGAGAAATCTAAGGCCTTCCCTGGGTAGAACTATTGAGGGTCGGGGCCTTGCATGCTAAGTCCTGTGATCAGGTGGATCAACGTCGGGTCCACAGTAATGCGTCTTTCGAGCCATATGTATCCTCCATGATAACATGACAAGAGGAATTTAACGCAAGCGTTAACCTCCTGATGTCGGCCAAAGTGACAAATATTCATTACGTTCAGTATCGTGGACTGCAGGAGCTCCTTTATCCAAGGCTGGGAGATGATGCAAGGCTTCTTCCCAGTCGTTTTCATCAGATATCTGTGGAGTGTGAGCATCATGTAGTTTTTTCTGGCACTAAGGTTCAAATCGTTGTTCTTCAATGTTGGGATCTGTCCCAACTGGATTCCTTCTACGCGTATCCCCTTTGGGATGTACACGGTGATCAATGTATACTCAAATTCTCGTGGAATGTTGTCATAGTTAACTGGGACATCCAAAGGCGAGATGTAATCAGGTAATATCGATGGGATCTTCTTCGTGTTAGCCAAATGATCACGATGCTTACTTCGCTTCTCGGTAGTAGGGTTAGTTCGGTCTAAACGTCATCTAGTCGAGGGGGAAGCCTGTAGTCCCCTGGTTGATGATACTTGTACTCCCTCAGACATAGCTTTATCAGCCATAACATTTTTCAGAACTTCTTTGACGAATTTATCTATTTCGGTGCCCTCGGTCAACATTCTCACTGTTGACAAATAAGTCGGGGTAGGTAAGCAGATAGCGAGATAAAAAACAAATGGTGAGGTTTGATAGCACAGTTTAACACACACAATTACTTCTCTGTTACCTTAGATAATCACAGGTGGAAAAAAGTGGTCTCAGCACAACATTCGATGGGTTAAACAAGCAAGTGTCGTAACAAATTCCTCCAATGGGAAGGAATGCCTCAATCAATACGGATCAGTTTGTTAGGGCGTGGTCTCAACGTCCCAAATGTGGTCTAGCCACCCATAAATGTGTTTCCTAGTCGTTCGGAGCATCGATCTAACGGTTGGGGCACCTCCAACGGTCATATAGCTTCGTCATGGCAAAGTCCCATTCTACGTGGTTCTGCTGTTCTGGCGAGGTTCAGAGCCTACCTCCTGCGAAGTCTTTTCTGGAACTTCCTGTATTTTTTCTAACTTGGATTTTTTCTTACTGAGTTTCCTTTCCTTCTTTCCTGTGATGTGAGTCTCTGGATTCCTCTTTCCATTCTTATTCTTAGCTTCTCTTAGTGTAGTAGCTTCGCGTTGTTGATGAGATTTTAAAGGGTTCAAAGGTAATACCTCTTCTCTTATTAACTCTAGTGTGGGTATTCTTCTTTCTTACATGGATAGGTCATTTAAACCTTCTTGCATTCTTTCAACCTCGATAGCTAATTCTCTTGCATTCTTTTGCTTCAACTTAACTTCTCATTCTTCCATCAATCGATCTATTCTTCTAGATATGGAATCCCTTAGTTCTTGCTTTTTCTTTTTTGTAGCTTATTCCTCATCTTTCCTTCTGATCTGATCCTTTTTGATCCAAGTTGTTCCTATCAAAAGAGGAAAAGGGGGCGTTGTTCTCAACAAGCCTAATAACTTCAAATTCTTCTTGAGTCAATGTTCCATGGATGATAACATGTACCTTAGTAAATCTTCCACATAGGGTTATCATATTTCCTTTAAACAAGATGATCCTTCCCAGTGAAGGTACCACAATAGGCTTTCCAAAAATTTCCCAAGTGTTTTATGTCACAATGTTCACTTGTGTCTCTTCATCCAAGACACAGTCTATGTTGAAGTCTCCTATTCCTGTACTTATGCACTGTTTTTCTTTCAAGATCTCTGATAAACTGACATCCTTGTGATCATCCACTACTTCTTTTAACTGTACTAACATAGTGTGAGATTTCTCTGATTCTTTCTCTAACATTCTCTTATTCTCTTGGCTCATATTCATTTGTTATACTTTATTAATCAACCTTGGGAAATCCTCAACTTCATGACCAACATTTTTACAACAAAGAGAAATAGGACCTGCACCGGGGAATTCCTTGGCAAGATGTCCCAGTCTTCTGCAGTTATAGCATAGTGTTAAACCTCTTTTTCTCTTATACATTTCCCAAATTCTTTGGTACTATGCACTCGAATCACAATGATGGACCTGCAATATGCAAAAATTCTTTCTAGGTTCCTGCATCCACTTATTAGTCCAAAAATTCTTTCTATGCATAGGAATAACATATCTTTCTCTATTTCTATCAAATTCATTCATATAAACTCTTTCTTCTAAATGTACCATAGCTTTCAGACTAGGACAAAATCTATCAAACATACCTAGATTCATACTTTTGAAACAAATTTTTTCTCTTATCTTACTCTTATCAAATCGTAATTTTTTTATCTCTTTCAAGATCTTACCTCTTTTCTTCAGATTGGGTTTCTTTCTTAGCACAGAGATTTGCAAGTCAAGTAGAATACTATGCACTATAGCAATAGATCTATGCACAAAGCTTCTCTTTTATTTTAGTTCCCAACAATCACAGTTTCAGGTCCCGACAACGAAACCATTTGTTGGCACAGGTGTAGACCCAGGGTTCAACGCTTCAACAACACACCAAAAAAACCCTAACTATTGACCCTTTCGACAACACTTGTGAAGCAGATGTAGTTTCACCTGAGGTAGAGGTAGGGGGGTTACATGAATCAAGTTTCTGTAACCAAGCTAGGACACAGATCTGTGATTATAACACTTTGCAGAGTACTTAGGAGCAACACACATTAGTTCATTAGTTTTATTCACATCGCATATCAAACCCTAAGTACAGATCGACGCAGTAACAATGACAAAATATACATCGCACTTAGCAACATAAGTTATATCTATCACATTCAACATAGACAAAGCACTAATCATTCATAGATCTATCTATTATTCATAACATTCATTGCACTAAGAAAGTCCACAACATAAGAATTATAGCACAAAGCAAACCATCAACACAATATTTACGTGGTTCACTCCAGTGTGGGGCTACGTCCACCAACATATTCTTCTTCTTTGTTAGTCTTCTTCAATCTCTTACATTTGTTTTCTCCTCTGCACTAAGCCACAGAGACAAGATTCACACCAGACATGTGATTTGCACATTGTGCATCAGATCCACCTTCCCAAAATCAGTTCAGGGCATAGAACCAACTCCTTTATCAAGCACAGAGCCTTACATACATTTTATGTTTCACAAAGCAACTCATAACTACTTGTCTCTTGCACTTAGCTACTGACTTAGAACATAACTACTTACACACACCTACTTCTACATTACATTTCTTCTTATTTATAATTTTACATTTACAAAAAGGCCTAAACATAGGAAAACCCACGGGCCGACATCCCATAACCCATTACATAAACCCTAATGAACCCCATGCTAGGTCCACAAACCACAAAATAAGTGAGATCCCACGATCTCAGCTCCACCTGGGTGCTCCATCTTCAACTACTATGTCGAAGTCCCAAAAGTGGTCAATCCTGACCAATGTGTTTCCTCAAAACTTGGTCGAGGGCCAACACTATGTATTGAAGGAAAAGCATAAGAAAAAATCTAAAGCTTAGCCCATCATTGTCATGCTTGTGAAGGTCCAGAATACTATTTTCAAGGTAGTCTGGATATCACAAATAAAAGACAAATGTGATAGCAAATTCGTGGCTGAAATTGAGGATGGGAGATTAATACTTAATTGAACTTAACTCAAGAAATCAAGAATCATAATCAAGATTATTCAATAACTTAGAACTAGATGTATCTAACAGTTACAACTATTGATAATAAAATATTGAGGATAGAAATCCTAATCAAATAATTCACAGAAGGATTCTTCATGAACATTTAACTACATATAACCATAGCTCAATTGTCACTAGAATCGATGGAGTTCGAACTAGATCTTTGTTAAAAACCCATGATGCTCAATAAATAATCCAAGACTCGGGAATCCCAACTTGGATTAGGAAATTTAAACTAGAAGGAGGATAAATACTAATAATCAAGTTCCCACACCATTTAGAATAATTAGCTTCAGGAATATAATGCTTTAACAATTCCAAGTAGTTATTGAATAGACTGCAGTTGCTTATTCGTTTAGTAAATTTACACAATATTATTTAACATTATACTCTGTTTATTACACTTATGCGTCAACAATTATACATCAATTTCATTTTATTCATATATTACAATTATTACTCATAATCAGGTGAGCACAAGCTAATTATGGTCTATCATGACACGTTAGTGGCAATGCAAACATCGAAAAATAGCAATATGTTAACTTGGACGGATTATTCAAGGTACGTTAACAATGAATTTGAATATGGTGTAAAAATATGAAATGTGGGAAATTGAATTATATTTCCAAATATACAACTTTTATTCATAAATTGTGAATAAATATGTGAAATTTGTTTTTTTCTGACAGTGGTCTGTTATTTTTCCAACAAAATATAAGGTATATGTCTAAGTTCGTAGGTGTTGAGTAACTTAATGATATAAATTCAGTCCAAAAATTTGTATAATTGTAGAGAACCCATTGTTCTATTGTAGTGTACTTTTTGGAAATTTACAATATATATATATATATATATATATATATATATATATATATATATATATATATATATATATATATATATATATATATAT
>ML782053.1:365816-377297 GCA_009831015.1 Picea engelmannii
AAAAGAGGGTTCCTGGTTCGAGTGGGAGCAATGTCGGAAGATGGAAAGTTTAGGGTCGAGAAATTTAACAGCCAAAACTACCAGTTATGGAAGATGCAGATGGAAGATTATTTATATTAGAAGGATCTATTCCTACCATTGAGTGGAGTAGCAAAGAAGTCGACGGCCATGAAGGACGAAGAACGGGAGATTCTTGACAGAAAGGCTCTAGGAACGATACGGCTGAGCCTGGCAGCATCGGTGGCTTTCAATATCTTGAAAGAAAAGACAACGAAGGGTTTGATGGACGCATTGAAAAAATTGCATGAAAAACCCTCAGTGTCCAATAAGGTATTTCTAATGAAGAGATTATTTAATATGAAGATGTCGGAAGGTGGGTCTGTTGCAGATCATTTAAATGAATTTAATATGGTTACTAATCAACTAAGTTCTGTAAAAGTGGACTTTGATGATGAGGTTAGGGCTCTTCTAATCTTGTGCTCATTGCCAGAAAGTTGGAATGGCTTGGTCATGGCTGTAAGTAACTCTATCTTTGGTTCAAATACTTTAAAATTTGATGATGTTGTTGGTGTTATCCTTAGTGAGGAAATGCGACGAAAAAGCATAAGTGAGACATCAGGTAATGCGTTGAACATGGAGAACAGGGGAAGACAAAAGAATAGAGGAAAGGGCTTAGGGAACCATGAGAATTCTAGGAAGGGTAGATCCAAATCCAGACTTGGAAAGATAGAGTGTTGGAATTTTGGGAAGAAAGGACATCTGAAGAAAGACTGCAGAGCTCCAAAGAAACAAAGAGATGGACAACATGAGAGAAATCAGGAAGCAAATGTAATAGGTGATGTGTTACAAGATGCTTTGATTCTTTCTATAGATAATATTTCTGAGTCTTGGGTAGTAGATTCAGGGGCTTCATTTCATTCCACACCCCATAGGAAACATTTTCTAGATTATGTTCAAAGTGATTTTGGACATGTTCATTTGGGTGATGATGCACCATGCAAAATTGTTGGAATGGGAAAGGTAAAAATAAAGAAAAGCAATGGAAACCAATGGTTGTTGAAAGAGGTAAGACATATTCCAGATTTAGGAAAAAATCTAATTTCAATAGGGCAGTTGGAAAGTGAAGGTTGTATATCCATATTTACAGATAAGATGTGGAAGGTCATCAAAGGATCATTGGTGATAACGAAAGGAGATAAGGTAGGTACATTGTATTTATGTACTGGTAATACTGACTCTTATATATCTTTAGCTTCTATAGGAGTGGATACATCACTGTGGAATCATAGGCTAGGACACATGAGTGAGAAGGGTATGCAAATAATTCACAAAAGAAATTTCCTGCCAGATCTTAAAAAAATTGATTTGGACTTCTGTGAGCATTGTGTTTATGGAAAACAAAAGAGAGTCAGATTTCTCAGAGTTGAAAAAGAAAAGAAGAATGAAAGGTTAGAACTTGTGCATACAGATGTATGGGGACTGTTGCAACATATCTCAAAACCGACTCCACTGCCCAAGGGAGAAATGAAGGTTTCGGTTCTCATTGGCATCATATTGGTTTTCATGGTCCATGTGGTTGGATTTTATTGGTGGTATAGAAAGGATGATCTATTGTATCCACTTGTTATGCTTCCTCCATAAACAATACCACCCTTTCGGCATGCACTGTTCATCATTGTGGTTAATTATACAATGGTGCGGCAAGATGCAATGGTTTTTAAATGTGGTCTTTTGATATATTATAAGAATAGCCGACGACGTAACTATCGGAAGTAGGGTCAGATGTTGACTATGGTTGAATACATTCTATTACTCTATCGGGCGTTGCTTCCTACACCTGTTTGGTATCGCTTCTTCTTGAACAAAGAATATGCTAGCATGTTTTCATCTCTCACAACAGGGTTGTACCTTACCTTTAAGCTAACATCAATTGTGGAGAAGGTTCAATCATTTTTGCGGCATTGAAGGCACTGTCCCGCGAAGAAAGTTTTAGTATGGGTCATATGCTACTATGGAGGAGATCCTTACAGCTGGAGACTTGTGTGCAATCCGCCAGGAGAAAATGCACGCCCCCATATTATTACGTTGTAAACATATATTTTGTGTGGAATGTGTCTCAGAATGGTCTGAAAGGGAGAGGACTTGCCCCCTTTTGTTGCGCTTTGGTAAAGCCAACAAATTTGAGATCTTTTGGGGATGGTTCTACCCGTCTTTTATTTCAGTTGTCTTGATTTGTACAAGTAAAGGGAAGGTGACCAAGTTACTCGAATTTGATCTGAAATGGTTCGGTTGGACACTGGTGTACCATTTCCATCCAATCCTTTCAACCTAGCATTGAAAACCATGCGAACCACTGTCGGATGCTAGGTATACATGCAATAGCTTGAATTTACAGAGTTATCGTTCTTGAAAAGACTAGTTCCTTCAACAAATTCAGGCACGTAGAGGGCGTTTGATAGTGATATGCTCGAAGGGAGAAGCATCCTTGGTATGCCCAAATAACCATTGTCGTGGTAGTGAAGTTCCTCAAGTACAGGATTGCCTTCAACATGTCATTAATATTACCATTGCAGCTCCTAGCATATCATCTCACTGTTCTTCATGGTTATGATGTCGATCAACCTTGAAACCTTGCAAAGAGTGTCATGACTAAGTAAAGAGCTGGAACACAATTGTTATAGTTTAACGTCAATTGCGCTTGAAGAAAATCCTCGGAAGATTCAACATGTTTTGAATGTGTTTCATCATATGGAATTGCAGGTGTGAGAATTTGCCGCTTGACCCACTCGAACCCCATTCTAAAAAACATGCGCGGTTAAAGATAGACTTGAACTGGAAAGAATGACACCTGTTGAAATGAAGAAAGCCAAGAGTCGTTACCCGGACTGGCAGAGAATATGTCAGAAGCAAGGTCAGTGGATAACCAGAGAACGTCGTAGACTGGCAGGCAGAAAGATGGTTGAGATAATAGGAGCGTTGGGCAGCGATAATTATTTCGTTCGGGACGTGAACCATTCTGGCCTCATTACATTATGGCACTCTTAATTAAAAATGGTCGCAGTTGTATGAAATCTTTGGAGCCACCTCCTCTAGGTCTCTCAAGGTGTCAGAACACCTAGCAGACGGAATCAGTGCAGACCAGAAACACATCGTCGGTCTAAACATAGACAGTGTTCAATATAACGCCAAAATCGGGCCTTACTGCCAAAGCAATTTCACCCAGTAGCCTTCTGAGAGCTAATGTTCAACCAATCGAGTTTTTGGATTCGGTGTTAAGGTCGGCTGTTCCCGTGGCCGCGACCATGGTTGTTGGTGGTGCGATATGCATGAAGAGGTTTATTTTGAGCGGGGTTTTATACTCGTCAATGATGGAAACCCTAACACTAGTCAGACTGGAGACGGAGTTGAAGCAATTGCACTAAAGAAAAAGAAAGACATCGATAGAACTTGCTTGCACATCAACTCTCGAATGAACCCTGATGCGACTCTAAAAAGCAAAATAGACGGCAGAAATTTCTCGATGTGAATCGATTAACAGTCGCACTATGTCGGTGGGGACGATTGAGGGTGCAAGTTGACCTATTTATTGTATAATCCCCGTCCATTTCTAACAATATGAAGTTTTTTGTATGAATTTGGCCGAGCTTTGAATAAATTTGAACACGTTTCAAATTTGATTAGAATATCCGAGTCTCGCAGCTGGATCTCTTTCAGGACTTCGAAGAGGAACGTGGTGGATGACTCCAAGGTGCACTTAACGATTTCAAGATGTGTGTTGCATGGATGTCACTTCCGTCCGGATGGATGGATTCTTAATTATTGCAGAGCTATTTGCTTTATCAACTCTGTATAGACTGCGGGCATCTTATACGTTACTCCAAGCACTTCAACCGATTCACCGTTGTCATTTGCACATACAGTTTATGTTGTCAAGGTTTTATGGAAAGAAGGTCCATCTAAAAGTGAACATGTTGTCCTTATTGCTCAGGATATCCACTTGTGGTCATCTGTAGGAATTGAATCTCACCCGGTTATACAGTTTTTTGAGAGGGCGTTAGAGGAAAACAAGAACAATGGTGAGGACCAGAATGTTCGCAGTAGCATGCCTGCCGCTGTTGCAAATCATGGTCATGTGTTGAAAAGTAAAGTTCAAAGTGTGTCCAATGTGCACTCCAGGCATACTTGTGAGAATGCTTCTCTTATCCAGCTTAAACAATACGAAAATGAGGGATCAACGTCTTTATCCGGCTCAAGTAACTCAAAATTCCAGCATGAAAACATGCGAAAGAATAAAACCGTAAGAAAACACAATTGAACACTGCGGGAAAGAAGCAAAAACTAAATCATCTAGATATGAATCTGCCTGTCGAGGCCCCTCCTGTTATCGGTCTGAATGTGATAGTCAAGGGTTCTCTTGGTTCTGATCTGAATGTGCCAGATGAGCCTGGGGATAGTAGCGAAAGAAGCGACAAACCGACGATAGGAGAAGTATGAAGAAATTAGGGTTTTTGTTATGACAATAAAAAATAAACACAGAGAAATAACAATAATGAGACTAGTTTAATTATCAGTATTCTTTATATATTTTGAAACCTCACTTCACTTGTCAAAAGGATTAGCGATGGTTCAAGCAACCTGCGGAGCATCTGGCAGATGCACTTGGCATTCACATAGTCCAAAGGAGGCGAAGCGGTTCAGATTCCCAGAACACCAAGAGTTTTGTCTGAGTTTTTTCTCTTTTAAAAGAGGGATGATGTAACACACAAAGGGAGGGCGCATGAGCACAGGACTGGGAGAAAAACTTCTGTCAAGGAGTTTTCATTGTAATGACTGAGTTTCTTGTAAACCAAATTGGAATAATAAAGAATATATGTTGCTTGCAACTGTGAGATTCATCACGGTCAATCTCTTTCAGCATGTTTCTCTTCTCTTTTAGCTATGTTAAAACTATTTGGATTTCGTTTATGTATTTCCTTACTCCCAGCTGAAATTGTTTTTACCATCTCTTTATGTCTTCCTTAATCCATTACGACTGCATTACATTTTGTTTTCCTCTAACTGATGGGCTTCGTTACACTTTAGTACGACCACTACTATAACGAAAGGGTTTGGGTTTTTTGCAAATGTTTATTGCCTTTCCTCTGCACCAGCTATGAGTTGTGTAAGACCAATCTGCATTTTTAGAACTCTACATGTATCCTTTGCTATGTCGGCCTTTCCTTTTTTCTTTCCCCTACCACATCATGATTTATCAAAGCGCTGAAAGATAGACTTACTTTGCCTCACTTTCCACAAGTTATTTGATCTCTGCTATTGTCTCTTTTTCTCGGTTTTCATTTGACTCCATGCCCAATGGACCTTTTCCCTAGTTTAACACCCAAACTCCAATAATCCAAGACCATCATTTACCCATAAATCTGCCCACCTTTTCATGCTTATTTAAATTCCTATCGTGATATTTTTCGAGAGATCCCTCTCGGGTTGGAAGGGGCAGTTTCTAATCCAAAGTGGTTCGAGGTTGCCTCGGGATTGATTTGTTGCAGCCCATTTCAGTTCCGAGTGTCAACATTTTTGGTGCCGTTGTCGGGGATGGAGGATGAGGTTATCTTCCCTGGGGTACGACAAAGTTCAGATCTATCTCTTGATGGTGAACAAGGGATAGGCATTCAATTGGCTGTGATCATTCACCTGGCGACTCCTTGGTTCGTAGACTCTACATGATTTTGTTGGCGACTCCACTGCTCTCAAATGTCGAATTCGTTCATTGCTCGAATGGCTGCAAGGTTTGCTCCTCTAGACTTTGCAAATGTTTATGGCTTTCCAAACACTGTTCCAGACGTTAAAATGTGGGGAGATATCCTTCCTAAGTTTAGAGAATATGAGGACGACAATCCCGGTCGACATTTGTTTGAATTCCACAAGCTCATGGAAGAATTAAATGTACATCATGAAGATGTCCTCATGAAATTGTTTATGTTTTCATTGGGAGGAGATGCTAGACTCTAGTATAAATCTTTACCCCATTCCAGTATTCCTTCATTGAAATTTTTTCACGCACTTTTTCATCAACATTGTAGGAGGATATATCCTGCTGAAATCCTTTTTGAAGATTGTTGTAATACATGTCCTTTTGAGGAGGAAGAAAGAACAGAAATTTCTCAAGTTGATGAAGATGAGTAGTATGAGGAGGATTTGGCTCATAAAGATGTTGGATCTTGTGAACTTAGTTAAGAAGAAGAGATTTGTCATCACTATCAACCTGTAAAAGAGATGGAAAGGAATAATTGTTGTTTCATTCGAGAAATACAGAGACCACCTTCTACTTTAACTAAGGAAGAGGAGGGTCTACCCTTGCACAACTATGTTGCAGCCCCTACTCACACAGATTTACTGCTTTCACACAGTCTCGGAGATGAGTGTCAAACTCCTTCCATTTTCGAAGAGGTAAACCTATTTTTAAATGATGACAGTCAGGTATTTCATGGAATTTTACAGCAAGTTAATGAACCTGTTCATGACGATTTCCTGCCAGAAGGTCAGATTTTAGACTCTGTTTTGTTGCATGAAAAAGATATGGCTGCCATGTTCAATGATCCCGAGCACCATGAATCAGAACATAGAATAGTCATGGATATTTTAAAACCTCAGTATGATATGTTCTTCCATGACCCTTTTGTTGAGCTTTTAGATTCATTTAATAAAGGAGTGTGCTATGTCATGATCATTTGGTCACAAGATTTGATGAAAAATTTGAAAATCCATGATCACCAACAGGTCAGTTGGAAGTTGTCGGTCTATTTTTTCAGCCTGCTCGAAGAAAGCTTGAGAAAGTTTCAAAGAAGTAGGAAATTATTGGATTGGCTTCACTGGCATTTTCGTATCATTTGATTATGGAAATATTTTCAATAGCTAGAGTAGGTGATGTATATAAATAAGCTTGGCTTCAAGCACTAGATTACAACAATGTTTTTCAATATGTTTTCAGTTCAGTTTTGAATCCAGTAAGATTTATGAATAAGCAGTTTTTCGTTCCACTGAGATGCAAGTAAAATGACAGAGTTCCAGATTCGATGATTTTGGGAAGCCAAATAGATGGAGGCACTTGGTCTACGGTTCTTGGAACTTTCAGGAAAGCACCATCCCTAGTTGGAGCCAATGTTGTAACAAATCTCAAAAACCGACTCCGCTGCCCAAGGGTGAAATGAAGGTTTCGGTTCTCATTGGCATCATATTGGTTTTCATGGTCCATGTGGTTGGAGTTTATTGGTGGTATAGAAAGGATGATCTATTGTATCCACTTGTTATGCTTCGTCCAAAAACAATACCACCCTTTCGGCATGCACTGTTCATCATTGTGGTTAATTATACAATGGTGCGGCAAGCTGCAATGGTTTTTAAATTTGGTCTTTTGATATATTATAAGAATATCCGAGGATGTAACTATCGGAAGCAGGGTCAGATGTTGACTATGGTTGAATACATTCTATTACTCTATCGGGGGTTGCTTCCTACACCTGTTTGGTATCGCTTCTTCTTGAACAAAGAATATGGTAGCCTGTTTTCATCTCTCACAACAGGGTTGTACCTTACCTTTAAGCTAACATCAATTGTGGAGAAGGTTCAATCATTTTTGCGGCATTGAAGGCACTATCCCACGAAGAAAGTTTCAATATGGGTTATATGCTACTACGGAGGAGATCCTTGCAGCTGGAGACTTGTGTGCAATCCGCCAGGAGAAAATGCATGCCCCATTATTATTACGTTGTAAACATATATTTTGTGAAAAATGTGTCTCAGAATGGTCTGAAAGGGAGAGGACTTTCCCCCTTTTGTCGCGCTTTGGTAAAGCCAGCGGATTTGATATCTTTTGGGGATGGTTCTACCCGTCTTTTCTTTCAGCTGTCTTGATTTGTACAAGTAAAGGGAAGGTGACTAAGTTACTCGAATTTGATCTGAAATGGTTCGGTTGGACACTGGTGTACCATTTCCATCCAATCCTTTCAACCTAGCATTGAAAACCATGCAAACCACTTTCGGATGCTAGGTATACATGCGATAGCTTGAATTTACAGAGTTATCATTCTTGAAAAGACTAGTTCCTTCAACAACTTCAGACACGTAGAGGGCGTTTGATAGTGATATGCTCGAATGGAGAAGCATCCTTGGTATGCCCAAATAACCGTTGTCATGGTAGTGAAGTTCCTCAAGTACAGGATTGCCTTCAACCTGTCATTAATATTACCATTGCAGCTCCTAGCATATCATCTCACTGTTCTTCGTGGTTATGATGTCGATCAACCTCGAAACCTTGCAAAGAGTGTCACGACTGAGTAAAGAGTTGGAACACAGTTGTTGTGGTTTAACGTCAATTGCGCTTGAAGAAAATCCTCGGAAGATTCAACAGGTTTTGAATCTGTTTCATCGTATGGAATTGCAGGCGTGAGAATTTGCCGCTTGAACCACTCGAACCCCATTATAAAAAACATGCGCAGTTAAAGATAGACTTGAACCGGATAGAATGACACCTGTTGAAATGAAGAAATCCAAGAGCCGTTACCCGGACTGGCAGAGAAGATGTCAGAAGCAAGGTCAGTGGATAACCAGAGAACGCCGCAGACTGGCAGGCAGAAAGATGGCGGAGAGAATAGGAGCATTGGGCAGCGATAATTATTTCGTTCGGGACATGAACCGTTCTGGCCTCATTACATTATGGTGCTCTAATTTAAAAACGGTCGCGGTTATATGAAATCTTTGGAGCCTCCTCCTCTAGGTCTCTCCAGGTGTCAGAACACCTAGCAGATGGAATTAGTGCAGACCAGAAACACATCGTCGGTCTAAACATAGACAGTGTTCAGTATAGCGCCAAAACTGGGCCTTACTGCCAGAGCAATTGCACCCAGCAGCCTTCTGAGAGCTAATGTTCAACAAATCGAGTTTTTGGATTTAGTGATAAGGTCGGCCATTTCCGTAACCACGACCATGGCTGTTGTTGGTGCGATATTGTTGGTGCGATATGCATGAAGAGGTTTATTTTGAGCGAGGTTTTATACTCGTCAATGCTGGAAACCCTAACACTAGTCAGAGTGGAGACAGAGTTGAAGCAATTGCACTAAAGAAAAAGAAAGACATCGACAGAACTTGCTTGCACATCAGCTCTCGAATGAACCCTGATGCGACTCTAAAAAGCAAAATAGACGACAGAAATTTCTCGACGTGAATCGATTAACAGTCGCACTATGTCGGTGGGGACGATTGAGGGTGCAAGTTGACCTATTTGCTGTATAATCCCCGTTCGTTGCTAACAATATGAAGTTTTTCGTATGAATTTGGCTGAGCTTTGAATAAATTTGAACACGTTTCAAATTTGATTAGAATATCTGAGTCTCGCAGCTGGATCTCTTTCAGGACTTCGAAGAGGAACGCGGTGGACGACTCCAAGGGGCACTTAACGATTTCAAGATGTGTGTTGCGTGGATGTCACTTCCGTCCGGATGGATGGATTCTTAATTATTGCAGAGCTATTTGCTTTATCAACTCTGTATAGACTGCGGGCAGCTTATACGTTGCTCCAAGCGCTTCAACCGATTCACCGTTGTCATTTGCACATATAGTTTATGTTGTCAAGGTTTTATGGAAAGAAGGTCCATCTAAAAGTGAACATGCCGTCCTTACCGCTCAGGATATCCACTTGAGGTCATCTGTAGGCATTGAAGCTTACCCAGTTATACAGTTTTTTGAGAGGGCGTTAGAGGAAAACAAGAACAATGGTGAGGACCAGAATGTTTGCAGTAGCATGCCTGCCGCTGTTGCAAATCATGGTCATGTGTTGAAAAGTAAAGTTCAAAGTGTGTCTAATGTGCACTCCAGGCATACTTGCGAGAATTCTTCTCTTATCTAGCTTAAACAATACGAAAATGAGGGATCAACGTCTTTATCCGGCTAAAGTAACTCAAACTTCTAGCATGAAAATATGCGAAAGAATAAAACCGTAAGGAAACGCAATTTAACACTGCGGGAAAGAAGCAAAAACTAAATCATCCTGATCTGAATTTGCCTGTCAAGGCCCCTCCTGCTCTCGGTCTGAATGTGCCAGTCAAGGGTTCTCTTGGTTTCGATCTGAATGTGCCAGATGAGCCTGGGGATAGTAGCGAAAGAAGTGACAAACTGACAATAAGAGAAGTATGAAGAAATTAGGGTTTTTCGTTATGACAATAAAAAATAAACACAGAGAAATAACAGTAATGAGACTGGTTTAATTATCAGTATTATTTATATATTTTGAAACCTCACTTCACTTGTCAAAAGGATTAGCGACGGTTCGAGCAGTCTGCGGAGCATCTGGCAGATGCACCTGGCATTCACATAGTCCAAAGGAGGCGAAGCGGTTCAGATTCCCAGAACACCAAGAGTTTTGTCTGAGTTTTTTCTCTTTTAAAAGAGGGATGATGTAACACGCAAAGGGAGAGAGAATGAGCGCAGGACTCATAGAAAAACTTATGTCAAGGAGTTTTCATTGTAATGACTGAGTTTCTTGTAAACCAGATTGGAATAATAAAGAATATATGTTGCTTGCAACTGTGAGATTCATCACGGTCAATCTCTTTCAACATGTTTCTCTTCTCTTTTATCTATGTTAAAACTGTTTGGATTTCGTTTATGTATTTCCTTACTCGTAGCTAAAATTGTTTTTACCATCTCTTTATGTCTTCCTTAATCCATTACGACTGCATTACATTTTGTTTTCCTCTAACTGATGGGCTTCGTTACACTTTAGTACGACCACTACTGTAACGAAAGGGTTTAGGTTTTCTGCAAATGTTTATTTCCTTTCCTCTGCACCATCTATCAGCTGTGTAAGACCAATCTGCATTTTCAGAACTCTACATGTATCCTTTGCTACATCGGCCTGTCCTTTTTTCTTTCCCCTACCACATCATGATTTATCAAAGCGCTGAAAGATAGACTTACTTTGCCTCACTTTCCGCAAGTTATTTGATCTCTACTATTGTCTCTTTTTCTCGGTTTTCATTTGACTCCATGCCCAATGGACCTTTTCCCTAGTTTAACACCCAAACTCCAATAATCCAAGACCATCATTTACCCATAAATCTGCCCACCTTTTCATGCGTATTTAAATTCCTATCGTGACAGTTTTCGAGAGATCCCTCTCGGGTTGGAAGGGGCAACTTCTAATCCAAAGTGGTTCGAGGTTGCCTCGGGATTGATTTGTTGCAGCCCATTTCAGTTCTGAGTGTCAACAGGGACCAGCTCAGGTATCATCTCTTGGTGGCTCTCATTATTATGTTACTTTTATTGATGATGCAACTAGAAAAACTCTGGTTTATTGCATTCGACAAAAATCTGATGTTTTTGATACTTTTAAGAAATGGAAAGCTTTAGTTGAGAATGAGACATGAAAAAGTTTGAAGTGTCTCAGATCAGATAATGGAGGTGAATACTGCAGCAAGGAGTTTGATGATT
>ML782053.1:378300-417530 GCA_009831015.1 Picea engelmannii
TTCAATTAGGACTATTTTAAGTCTTGTGGTAGTAGAAGATTTTCATCTTGAACAATTAGATGTAAAAACAACTTTTCTCCATGGGGATTTGGAGGAAGAGATTTATATGCAACAACCACAGGGGTATGAGGTCAAAGGGAAGGAGAATTTGGTATGCAGGTTGAAGAAGAGATTATATGGCCTAAACAAATCTCCGAGGCAGTGGTATCTGAAGTTTGACAGGTTTATGATAGAACAGGGTTATAATAGATGTCATTTTGATCACTGTGTTTATTTTAAAAGGCTAGAAAATGGAAGCTATATTATCTTGTTGTTGTATGTAGATGACATGCTTGTTGTAGGGTCTAATATTCAGGATATAAATGTGCTCAAGAAGAAATTAGCCAATTCATTTTCGATGAAGGATTTGGGTGCTGCAAAGAAAATCCTTGGTATGAGAATAACAAGAGACAGGAAAAATCGCAAACTGACATTGTCTCAGGGTGAGTACATAGAGAAGGTGTTGGAGAGGTTTAGAATGCAGAATGTTAAACCAGTTAGTACACCTTTGGCTAGCCATTTCAAATTAACTAAGGAAATGTGTCCCAAGACACAAGAGGAGATAGAATACATGTCCAGGGTCCCATATTCATCAGCAGTTGGCAGTTTGATGTACGCAATGGTTTTCACAAGACCAGATATTGCACATGCAGTGGGATTTGTGAGCAGGTATATGAACAATCCAAGTAAAGAACATTGGGAGGCAGTAAAGTGGATTCTCAGGTATTTGAGATGTACTACTACACATGAATTATGTTTTGGAGGTTCAGACACTTTTCTACAGGGATATGCTGATTCAGATATGGCAGGTGATAAAGATAGCAGGAGGAGCACCACAGGGTATGTTTTTACTATAGGTGGAATATAAGTAAGTTGGATTTCGAAACTACAAAAGGTTGTTGCACTTTCAACAATAGAGGCAGAGTATGTTGTTGCTACAGAGGCTAGTAAAGAGATGATTTGGTTACAAAGGTTTATGGAGGAGTTGGGAAAGAAGCAGGAGAACAACAGGTTGTACTGTGACAGTCAGAGTGCCATTCACCTTGCAAAGAATTCATCCTTCCATTCTAAGACTAAGAATATACAGTTGAGGTACCACTTCATATGATCTGCCTTGGAAGATGGACAATTGAAGCAGGAAAAGATACACACTAGCTAGAATCCTGCAGACATGTTAACAAAGGGAGTAACCAGGGAGAAAATGAGTTCTTGCTCAGTTTTAGTTGGTCTTCAAGAATGAATAAGAAGATGAGAAATTTGCGAGGTCCAAGAAGGTTCAAAGTCCATCATATACAACAACGGTGGATTTGTTGAGATCAGTCTCCAAGTCGGAGATTGTTGGTTGTGGAGCCTGATTATCTTCCTGATTTAGAGGTCTTTTACTTTCAGTCGTGTTTATACCCCATGAAGTATTTATACCCCATAAGTATGTACACTCTTTCACGCAGGGGAGTGCAGAGGGGGGGTACCCCCTCTGCGGGGTCCAGGGGGGCTATCCCCCTGGCTGGGGGGTCTGGGGGCAAGCGGGCCCCCAACGGGGGTTCGGGGGTGAAGCCCCCAAAGAAAAAATTGCCCTGTAAAAGTATATTGTAATTTCGTTGTAAATCTGGACCGTTCATTATAAGGTCGCAGATGTAACGATAGAGATTATGTTAGGGTTTTGTTCCCTAGAAGGAAACCCTCTTTTATGAGGGAAATGTATTGCGGCTATGTAGGTTGGCGAGTATTGTATTCTGAGAGAGGAGATTGTGAGAGAAAGAAGAGGAAGTTATAGAGGGTTTTGTTGTAGGTTGTATCCCTTCATTTTGCTAGATAATAATAAAGAAAGGACCTAACAATTTCTCTGGTGGATGTAGCCCACACTGGGTGAACCACATAAATTTGTGTCTCTCTTGTATTGTGTATCTTCTGTGTTTTATTTCCGCATTTGTTTTATTTTATTGCTCCGCGGTCCTGTTTTTCTAACACCTTATCTTTCCATGCCTTACCTTGCCTTATATTTCTTTTCCTTTCCTTGGATTTCATTGCCTTTCTTTTCTTTCCTAGACTTTCCTTGTGATGCATTGTGTTACCTTGCCTTTCCTTGGATTACCTTGCCTTTCATTGTCTTACCTTACCTTTCCTTTCCTTTCCTTGTCTTTTCATTCATTGTCTTTCCTTTCCTTTCTTGTCTAGCCTTGCCTTGTCTTTCCCTACCTTGTATTTCTTTTCACTGCGTGTCTTGCCTTGCCTTGCCTTACCTTTCCTTTCCTTGCATATTCTTGGTTTTCCTTGCATTTCCATACCTTTCCTTTCCTTACCTTACATTTCCTTGCCTTGGCTTGTTGTGCCTTTCCTTTCCTTTCCTAGCCTAGACTTACTTTCCTTTCCTTTCCTTTCCTTCCCTTGCCTTGCCTTACCTTGCCTTACCTTGTCTTCCTTGTCTTTCCTTTCCTTACCTTGCTTTTCCTATCCTTTTCTCGCATTGTGTTTCCATGCCATGCCTTTCCTTTCCTTGCCCTGTCTTTCCATGCCTTGTCTTTTCATGCATTTCATTGTCTTCCTTTCCTTAACTTGTCTTGATTGTCTTTCCATGCCTTGGATTGCCAAGCCTTTCCTTGCCTTTCTTTTCCCTACCTTTCCTTGTCTTGGTCTGGCTTGGGTTACCTTGCCTTGTCTTTCCTTTCTTTTCCATTGCATGTCTTTTCTTGCCATGTCTAGCATTATCTAGTCTTTCCTTCCCTTTCCTTCCCTTTCCTTTTATTACCTCACCTAGACTTACCTTTCCTTGTCTTTCCTTGTATTTCCTTGCCTTTCCTTGAATTTACTAGCCTAGCCTTGTCATGTCTATCCTTACAAGGTGTTAAATTGGCAAACATATATAATAAGCACTAAGAAAAACCCCAGTTCCAGATATCCTCAAACAAACACTTTTTTAAATAAATGGAATGACAGTGGAGGCCCCCCCCCTAGATAAAATTTAGTGCCCTGAATCCAACGTAACCGATGGTTCATCCATCCAAGGCCTAGTTAGAGTTTTATCACAAGTTGCAACTCACCTCCCTAATCCATTCAGGGACATGCTGGAAATTTGGTCCAGGGGCATAAAATCCAAACCGAGTGGCATAATAGAGTTATGTAAGTTCCCACACATATGTTTGTCCAAGACCCATTTGACCATGCTACCCACAATCTGCTGGCACAATGTTCTTGAAAATTGACCTCTTGTTCATAAATTGCACTATGCCTCATTGGGAAAAAACTTAGTTCCAAATATCCTCCAACAAAAGATTTTCTAGGAAACATAATCATAGTAGATGGACCCCACTAACTAAATCCTAGTGCCCTGAATCCAATGCAACCAATATTTTTTCCATACGAATCCCGGTTAGATTTTTATCGCACGTTGTAAATCGCCTCCTCAATCCATTCAAGGACATGTTGGAAATTTGGTACGGGTGGACAAAATCCAAAAATAGAAGCATAACAGAGTTTTGTAAGCTCCTACATGTCTATTTAGACAAGGCCCATGCAACAACACTACCCACAATCATCCAACATAGTGTTTTTAAAAATTGACCTCTTGTTAAAAAATTGCATTGTGCCTCACTAAGCAAAACCCTAGTTCCTGAGATCCTCCAACAAATGCTTTTTTCGGTAAATGGAATGATAGTGGAGGGGACCCACTAGCTGAAACTCGATGCCCAAAATCCAATGCAACTAATGTTTCATCCATCTGAGGCTTGGTTAGAA
This sequence comes from Picea engelmannii, assembly GCA_009831015.1. Lineage (NCBI taxonomy): Eukaryota > Viridiplantae > Streptophyta > Pinopsida > Pinales > Pinaceae > Picea > Picea engelmannii. Next base: position 382,072 of record ML782053.1, read on the forward strand.
TTTCATCGTGAGTTGCAACTCACCTCCACAAGCCATTCAAGGACATGTTGGAAATTTGGTCTGAGGGCATAAAACTGAAACCGAGTGACATAATGAAGTTTCATAAGCTCCTACGTGTATGTTTTTTCAAGGCCTGCATGACCACGCTACTGATAATATCCCAACACAATTTTCTCCAAAATCAACCTCTTGTTCATAAATTGCACCATGCCTCACTGAACAAAACCCTAGTTCCTAAGATCCTCCAACAAATGATTTTTCGAGAAACGAAATGATAGTGAACATGCCTCACTATCTAAAAACTAGTGCCTCAAATCCAATGCAACCGAAGGTTCATCCATCTAAGGCCCATTTAGAGTTTTATCATGTGTTGAAAATAGCCTCCTCAAGTCATTCAGGGACATGTTGGCAATTTGGTATGGGGGCATAAAATCCAAACCAAGTGGTGTAACAAAGTTTCTTTATCTCTCACACATCTATTTGGACAATCCCCATGCAACCATGCTACCCACAATCACCCAAAAAAATGTTCTTGAAAATTGATTTCTTATTTAGAAATTGCATTGTGTGTCACTAAGAAAAACCCTAGTTCCTGATATCCTCCATCAAACACTTTTTTGGGAAAGATAATGACAACAAAGGGGCACCACTAGCTGAAAACTAGTTCCTTGAATCCAATGCAATCGATGATTCATCGATCCCAATCCCAGTTAGAATTTTATCACTAGTTGTAGCTTGTCTCCTTAAGCCATTCAGGGACATGTTGGCAATGGGGGAATAAAATACAAAACGAGTGGCATAACAGAGTTCCGTAAGGTCCTGCATGTTTATTTTTCTAAGACCCATGTGACCACACTACCCAAAATTTCCTGGCATAGTGTTCCTGAAAATTGACCTCTAGGTTAGAAATTGTATTATGCTTCACTGAAAAAACAAAAACCTAATTCCTAAGATCCTCCAACAAAAACATTTATAGACAACATAATGACAATGGAGGGGATTTATTATTTGAAACCCAATTCCCCAAATCCAATGCAACCAACAGTTCATCAATCCAAGACCCAGTTAGAATTTTATCACGAGTTGAAACTTGTCTCCTTAATTCCTTAAGAGACATGTTGGTAATTGGGTTTAGGGGAATAAAATTCAAACCGAGTGGAATAATTGAATTATGTAAGCTCCCATACATATGTTTTTCCAAGGCCCATGCGACCATGCTAACCACAATATCCCGGTATAGCATTCTTGAAAATTGACCTCTTGTTTAGAAATTTCATTGTGCCTTACCGAGAAAAAGCCTAGCTCCTAAGTTCCTCCAACAAATGATTTTACGGGGAATAGAATAATAGCAAAGGGGCCCCACTAGTTGAAACTTGGTGCCCCCAATCCAATGCAATTGACAGTTCATCAATCTGATTCCCAGTTAGATTTGTATCGTGAGTAGCAACTCACCTCCTAAATCCATTTAGGGACATGTTGGAAATTTGGTTCGGGGACATAAAATCCAAACCAAGTAGCATAACGAAGTTTGGTAAGCTCCCACATGTATTTGTTTCCAAGGCCCATGCGAGCACACTACCCATAATCACCCAATACAATGTTCTTGAAAATCGACCTCTTGTTTAGAAATTGCAATGTGCCTCACTAAGAAAATCCCTAGCTCCTAAGATCCTCCAACATGCCCCGAATCCAATGCAACCAATTGTTCATCCATACAAAGCCCATTTAGAGTTTTATCGTGAGTTTCAACTCGCCTCCTTAAGCCATTCAAGGATACATTATCATTTTTTTCCGGGGGAATAACATCCAAACCAAGCGGCATAATGGAGGTTTGTAAGCTCTCGCACATACTTTTGGCCGATTCCCATGCTACCCACAATCACTCTGTATAAGGTTCTTCAAAATTAACCTCTTGTTCAAAAATACACTCTGCCTCATTGAGAAAAACCCTAGTTCTTGAGATCGTCCAACAAATGCTTTTCTGAGCAATGGAATGACAACAAATGGGCCCCACTAAATGAAACCCAATGCCCTGAACCCAATGTAATCGACGTTTCGTCCATCCAAAGCCTGGTTAGAGTTTTATCATGATTTGAAACTTACCTCCTCAATTCATTTAGGGACATGTTGGAAATAGACCTAGACCTTAACCATGACCGTGACATAGACCTAGACCTAGACCATGAGTTGAAAAAATAGTTTTTATTTCTTTGATTTTAAATAGGTCCTTGAAGTTATTTGTTTTTTCATGCAATCCAAAAGAAATTATGAATCAATAGTATAATTAGACTACACAATAAGGATGGAACATAACCTTGTTTAGTGATGGTGGTCATTGAGACCCACATCTTGAAGACATACTTTATGTGCTTCATGAAATTAGCCAACATCTAAGCCATATTGTCTTATTAATTTGTGAGACGAGATTTCCTATAAAGTATCAAAGAGAATAATAATGGCATACAATACTAGAACTCATCAAAGTGGTACCTAGCCATGGCTATAATACATCCCTCTCTATGTAAATCCTATTAATTATGATATTCCATGTTTCACAACTATGAAGATACCTCAGATATAGGAAGATTATGTAATGACATTGAAATTCACAGGCAATTATTTTGATATAAGATAGATGGGATAAAAAGTTGTAGAATTACATGCTTAATGAATCCTTTGATTGTATTTTTTAGGTATTAAACTTGTTCATTTAGTACAAGCATTATTTTCTTTTTAAGCAAAAAAAAAGGTGTGATACAAGAATGCCATTATTTTCTTATTAAATCAGATTGAAATTTTTTTTTATTAGAAGTTAATTCACTTTGGAAATTAATTTAATGGTGTTTATGATTATAGAGACAAATTTCTTATGGGAAACTCAAAGGAAAAGAAATTCTCTATAACAATGAAACGAAATTTATTTTTATAAACAATTATAATTATGAATATCATAATGAAAGTACCTTTTATATGAATTGTGGTTAGAATTGATATTCTAAAGGTGTACATTATACACAACCTATTTGAAACATGGAAATTACATGGCAAGGCTATACATGGCAAGGCAAGGCATGGCAAGGAAAGGAAGGGCATGGAAAGTCAATGTAAGGAAAGACATGGCATGAAAAGGCAAGGCATGGTATGGCATGGCAAGTCAAGACCTTCCATGGCATGACATGGAAAGAGAAGACAAGGAAATGAAAGGCAAGGAAAATAAAGGAAAGGAAATGCAATGCAAGTCAAGGGAGTGCAAGGCATGGCTTGAAATGACATAGAAAGGAAAGACATGGCATGGAAAGTCAATGTAAGGTAGGGTAAGGCAAGTAAAGGAAAGTATAGATATGGAAAGACAAGGTCTATTGGTATAGTTCTAGGTATGGAAAGGAAAGGAAAGGAATAACAAGGAAATGCATGGCATGGAAAGGAAAGACGTGGCATGGCATGGCAAGGTAAGTAAAGAAAAGGAAATGCAACGAAAGGGATGGCATGGAATAGCATGGCATGGAAAGGAAAAGCATGACATGACAAGGAAAGGCATGACATGGAATGACAAGGCAAGGAAAGGCTAGACATGGAAAATCAAGGAAATTCATGGCAAGGCATGGCAAGGCAATATATAGGTATAGGTCTAGGTCTAGGTAGGGGAAGGAAAGGAAATGCAAGGAAAAGCAAGGAAAATCATGGCAAGGAAAGGCAAGGAAAGTCATGGCAAGGAAAGGCAAGGCATGTCAAGTCAAGGAAAGGTAAGGCATGGAATGGAAAGGCAAGGCATGGCATGACAAGAAAAGCCAAGGAAATGCAAGGCAAGGCAATGCAATGAAAGGCAATGCAAGACATGGCATGGCATGACATGATTAGGAAAGGCATGGCATGGAAAGGTAATACATGACATGGAAATTCAAGGAAAGACAACAAAATTCAAGGAAAGGAAAGGATAGACATGGAAATGCAAGGAAATGCATGACAAGGCAAGGTCTAGGTATAGGTTTAGGTCTAGGTACGGAAAGGCAATGCAAGGAAATGTAATGCAAGGCATGGAAATTCAAGGCAAGGCATGGAAATTTAAGGAAAGGCATGGAAAGGTAAGGCAAGGCATGGAAAGGTAAGGTAAATCATGGAAATGAAAGGAAATGCATGGAAAGGCATGACATGGAATGGAAAGGAAAGGAATGGCATGACATGACATGGAAAGGAAAGGTAAGTCAAGGCATGGAAACACAATAAAAGGAAAGGTAATGCAACACAAGAAAATGCAAGGCATGGGATGGCATGACATGGAAAGGTAATGTATGGCATGGAAAGGCAAGGCATGGCATGGAAATTCAAGCAAGGCAAGGAAATGCAAGGCAATGAAAGGTTATACATGGAAATACAAGGAAATGCATGGCAAGGTAAGTTCTATGTATAGGTCTAGGTCTAGGTATGGAAGGGAAATACAAGGAAATGCAATGCAAGGCAAGGCACATCAAGGAAAGGCATGGCATTGCATAGAAATGAAAGACAAGGAATGGCATGACATGGAAAGAGAAGGGAAGGGAAGGCAAGGGAAGGCAAGGAAAGGCAAGGAAATGCAATGAAAGGAATGGCATGACAAGGCAAGTCATAGCATGGCAAGTCAAGGCAAGGTAGGGAAATGAAAAGAAATGAAATTATATACATGGAAAGGAAAGGCATGGCAAGGCATGGGAAGGCAAGGCATGATAAGGCATGGGAAGTCAAGGTATAGGTATGGTCTAGGTCTAGGTATGGAAAGGAAAGGCAAGGAAAGGCATGGAAAGGAAAGGCATGGCATGGAAATTCAAGGTGTGGAAAGGAAAGTCATGGCTTGGCATGTAAAGATAAGGTATGGTATGTCATGGTATGGTAAGGCAAGGCATGGCATGACATGGCATGGAAATGAAAGGCAATGCAAGGGGATGCAAGGGAATACAATGCAACACAAGGAAATGAAAGACATGGCATGGCAAGGCAATGCATGGCATGGGAAGTCGAGGAAAGGAAAGGAAATGCAACACAAGGAAAGGTTATACATGGAAAGACAAGGAAAGGAAATAAAATGTATGGCATGACAATTCAAGGAAAGGCATGACATGGCATGGAAAGACAAGGAATTGAATGGCATGGAAAGGAAAGACAAGGCATGGAATGACATGGAAATTCAAGGTAAGGAAAGGAAAGGTAATGCAAGGCAAGGAAATTTAAGGCATGGCACGACATGGCTTAGCAAGGCAAGGCATGGCATTGCAAGTCAAGGAAATGTAGGGGAATGCAATGGAAGGAAAATATATACATGGAAAGGGAAGAAAAGGAAAGGCATGGTAAGGGAAGGAAAGCCAATGAAAGGCAAGGAAAGGCAATGAACATGATGGTGTATAGTGAAAATTCTAGTAGACAATGAATTTTTTCTTGGAAGTAGTAAGGCATGCAATCTTATTTTTCATCTTTAAAGAGTGGATCCCTTACTAGCTGCCCAATTTATTTCACTAAAAATATATACATACTTTCATTTCTCAACTTGTTGATGGGATCGTGAGTCTTATTTTAAATAATTTCAACATTGTATACCATTTAATTGATAAAATATCAATTAATTTTTAAAATATGTTGATTTTATGCACAAAAATGAAAAATTAAATTAAATTAATAATTAATGATCATAAGTTCTATAAAATATTCACAAAAATAAACAAATCTTATAAAAAAAATGCTATACTAAGCATGTGTAGGGAATCTAGTTGATTTGATTGTTTACACTTCTTATGAAATCCCTTAGCACCTAGTCTCTCTCTACTTGATCCAACCTCCCAAGAAAGAATGATTCTAATCATGTCATTGTATCTCTTTCCTCCTAGTCATGTCATTGTATACTTCTTTGTGAATGTGTAAGAAGAGTTGATTGGAGGAGTAATTAGATATTATTTTTGGGAATAGCCTTCATGATTCTTATTATTGGTTCCTAGAGTCTTAACTAGGATGGGCCTTCAGTATTTCGTTAAATTTAGGTCCTTGAGAACCATTAATTGTGTATGGATTTAGCACTTAGCAATCTTTTCCACCATAAGAGATTGATTATTGAGTAACACAAATGATCACTTTAGAAAAAATGAATTACTTTTACTTACCTAGACTTCCTTAACAATTTAAAAAGTAAGTAATCAAATTAATTAAATCATTACAATGATTAGTAAAATAATAGACTCCAAATCTAATTGAATACTCAACCAAATTGAGATAAATTTATTTCATTTCATCAAAATTTCATAAATCTATCCAAATTTTGTGAAATAGTTTCTAGAACCTAAAATATATGTGTATAGTATTCAAAAAACATCTCCTATAGTGAGTGGATTTATTGAATATTGTAAATGTAATTGTAGTTTCTATTAGTTAAATGTAAGTTGTTGAATCTACAAACTCATCAAAATCTACATTGACGTGTTAAGTGATCCTTCTATATTTTGATGTATGATTTTCTCCTTCCAACTATCGATAAACAATATTCAACTTATATTTTATGTATGTCATGAACTCAAAAGACTAAATGATTTTGATTAGTGATATATGCTTTTTAACATCACCTCCAAAATCATACTAAGGGGTCTTAAATTGAAGGTTATAGGAGATTTTGAGTTTGACATTTCATATTCTCTTCGTGTCTTCATTATCCCAAAGACATACATAATCCCAAAGTGTGCATTGATTTCAACTCATGGATTATTTGTTCATGTTCATTTCCATGATGTTCATGTAGGTTTCTCCCTTTATAAAAAAATGAAAATATATGTTTCCTAGGAATATTTTTACGTGGAATTAGTTCTTAGAAGAATAGAGATACAAAGTTGTTTCTATTCACTATTTCTAAGAGTTATCTTTTGAGAATAGATTTATTTAAATCCATTTAGATTAGATTTATTTCTTTCAATTTCATATATAACATAAAAGAGTGGAAATCAAAACACTTTGAAATTCATACATTCATCAACATAAAATAAATAAACAATGAGATTCATAATAAGAAATCTGTGTGTCTGTGTGTGTATTCAACATCATCTAAACTATACATTTTTTACAAAATGGCACATTGTGCCCAATATACAAAACTACAACAAGTGCCCTAACATAAAAACAAACTGTCATATGGTGGCCTAGATACAAAATGGTAGTCATTGGTCACCCATTGATCACTTCCACCCTTTCCACCCTCAATAGCATCCTAGAAATCAATATTTATTTTCTTGATCCAAGAAGCATCTCAATTGGTTTTGTGCCTGGATGTGGTTCGTCGTTCCATATACTAGACAAAGAAAAAACATTATTATAAGTTTTTTTCACAATGAATTAAATTTTTTACAAAATGATACTTTGTAATTCAACATAAGACAACTCACCACACATGGTACTAACAACCGCGAGGGTGTTAACCTCTTCTATGACCCTAATCTCTCAGCGATGCCACCCTATGTTAGTTACAAGGATCGAATCATGAAATTTAAATAAATATGCCTAAAATCAATTTCATTCATGATACAAAAAAATTGATCATCAACTCATTATCTCACCATGAATATCCCAGGAAATGGTGGAGATTCGTTTGTAGGTGGAGCGCTTGGTTGTACAACCTTCTTCGAGGAAACATATCTTATGGCAGCCTTGATGGATGGTGCAGATGGAAATGGTGGTGGGAGTGGGTGGTGTATGGGTGCATCCACTATGGATGGATGCAATGGAAGAAGAGGTGTCGGTGGGTGGCCCATGGATGTAGCCACTGAGGATGCATGGAATATGAAATATGGTGGGGGTGAGTGGCGATGAGTGACCATGGGTTGTACAAGGGATGGCATAACCCTTGGCATGGAAACAAGTAACAAACAATTCGTGGCAGGGTTCCCAAGGACTGGACTAGTACTGTAATTGGAGAAAATATAAGAAACATGAATACATATTAATAATATTGTTATTAGTTCCAAATAGTAAAATTCAACAACACAAATACAAAAAATTTGAGATTTAAATGATATTTAACTCAACACATGATACCTATGAAGCAGGTGACTTGTCCATCCTAGGTGGATATTGCTCGACACTATCTGGTACCACAACCTGTAGAAACACAAGAACATTATAAATTTGAGGATTCTAGAAAATAAAGAAATCACTATGGTGAATTTATCAAATGTAACACATACCTGTGTATGTTATACACCGAATGAGAAGGATTCCTCTATTGTTGCATCAGTGGTGGAGATAGACACAGATGCATATATCATTGTAGAGGGTCTACTATAGGGGCATAGGAAATGCAAAACATCATACAATAAATATCAAAATAAATACACATAAAACTAAATAAATATATAACGATGAAGAACATAGATATGGTTAAAATACTAATCTCCTCCATGAAGCTCTAATGTCCACTAGTATCCATAGGCCCATATAAAGTATTCCCACAATTGAATAATCTGTGAGGCTCACATGAATGACTACTTTTTCCATGTTCCCTCTCCTCGCTGCAGTCTTCTCCAGGGGTTGAAGGTTTTACCCCTCTGCCAATGTCATTAGAAATAACCTCATGTCACGATAGTGCAAAACAAATACCATGTTGCACTAGACTTTGAGTCAAGGATGATAAAGCTACTTGTTCCTTTTGCATTCCCTCTGCAATGGGAGGATGTTAGGAAGGGGGGTTAGGCATTCTCCTAGGGGAGAAAGGACCTATAATGGGATCACTCCTAGCATGATCTCAGTCCTATGTGGACCCTCAACCCACCCCCTAGAAATCGCCAATGTCGAATTAGTTCCCATGGTGACCCAAAATAAATTCCACCCATAATTTCCTCAAGAAATATAAATCATCCTCCATGTTATTGCAGGAAGGTTTATCAAATACCATGAACCACCTATCCATCTAGTTTTCTAGAAATTATGGGTGGATGCACTAGTCCATAAAAATGTTTTTCTTGTTGATAGGTGATTGTACTCTAGTTCGAGAATCAATAAATAGAGACAACAAATCTTGTTTTGAAATATGCAAGTCTCTAACTTGATTTCTATCGAGTCTACTCATGTAATACATCAACATTTTAGCCTTGTATTCAGAAATAGTAGTTAATTTACCTTGGGCACTTTCAATGGACGATACAATGGTGTCCAATGAAGTGGCCAAAGGCACTCGTCTAGGCTCCCTTGTACCCCTTAATTCATGGACAAGAGATCTCAAAGTGTTCAACCCATCATCAATTTGTGTGTTTATGTTTGGTGCTTGTGGTGGTGCGCTTGTGTGGGGTTTTCATTGTCTATGGGTTCCATATTAATAATATATGTTGCAATTTAATAATTCATGGCATATAAATTAGGTCATTTTTTTTAATTAAAATAGAAAATTACAAAAAACATGCAAATACATATTTTACAAAATTAAAAATAAAATAAAAATCATGCACACATGCATGCATTATTTGCAAGGTACCATATGCAATATAAAATGCACAAAAAGGAATATTTAGCAGATATCAATGGAACAAAAAAATATGAGAAGAGAAACAACAAAATAATACATTTATTCAAAGAAAGAAATGTTGACTTGCCTCTTCGAGGGGTAAACCTCAAACATAGCAGATCTTTATTACAATAATTCTCAAGAAACACTTTCTCATGCCTCCTTCTCTTATTTATACTAATTCTATCGTCTAAAGAACATTCTAGAAGTGGAAGCTTCTATTAGGTCTTCTTACATTGACTTGTTCACATTTATTAAATAGGAATTACTAATTGATGTCGACCTTTATTACATGGAAAAAATATTATTATATCTACATGAGGGGTTAGGTCCCTAACATGTCCTCCCATTTGAAAAATATCCTTGTCCTCAAGGATTAATATCAGGAAACTATTGCAGAATGGTAGTCGGTTCCCAGGTGGCATCTTCTGGTAACGTATCTTTCCAGTGAACCAAAACTTCCTTGATGGTGCGTTGATGGTGACAATGCTCTCTATGGTCTAATACAGCTTGAGGCTGAAACCAAATGGAACCTTCTTCATCCAAATCTGGTAGGCTGGAATAGGTGTGGAATTTGGTGCCAATAACTTTCTTCAGGCATGAGACATGAAAAACATGATGTATCTTGGAGTGACTAGGAAAATCTAATTGATAGGCCACTGGCCCCACACATTTGATAATAGTACAAGGACCATAAAATTTGGGTGCACATTTCTGACACTATTGGGATTTGAGTGAAGCAGACTTGTATGGTTGGAGGTAGAGAAACACATGCTCCTATTCAAAAAATTAATGTTCAAAACTACCCTTATCTTCCTACTGCTTCATGTGATTTTGAGCCATCGCCAAATTTTCTTTTAGAGTATAGAGAATTTTCATGGAGATGGTAATATTGCAGTCAACCTCCTGAACCTTGGAGACACCCGATATGAATGGGAGAATTGATGGTGACTTTTGTCTGTAGACTGCTTCAAAAGGATTCATGCGAGTGGTAGTATAATACAAGGTTTTGTACCACCATTCAGCTAGGGGTAACCATTAAACCCATTGATGTTGTTTTTCAGATGAAAAACACCTCAAATATGTTTCCAAACACTTTTTGACCACTTTTTCTTGGCCATTAGTATGGGGATTATAAGTTGTGTTAAGATTAAATTATGTTCCCTAGAGTCTGAATATTTATTTCTAGAAATTGCTGGTAAAAGTGGGATCACGGTAAAAAACCATACAATGAGTCATTCCATGGAGTTTGAAGATATTATCCATAAAACTTTAAGCCACTATGGATGTTGTGAACAAGTGTTGAAGAGCACATAAATGAGCATATTTGAAAAGATGATCCACTACCACCATGATGACTGACTTACTGTTGGATTTGGGTAATCCAACAATGCAATCCATGGAAATATCCTTCCAAATAGTAGGTGAAAGTGGAAGTGGTTGGCGTGTACCAGGAGATTTTATAGTCTCTCCCTTATTGAATTGACATGTATCACATTGAGCCACAAAGGTACATATATCATGTTTCATACCATCCTAGAAGAAAGATCATTTTACCCTTTCATAAGTTTTGGTAAAACCTAAATGGCATGTTGTAGGTGAAGCATGAAACTCAGAGAGCACCTTGGGTTTAAGGGCCAATTTTTTTCTTAAATACAAGAAACCTTTATAGAGAAACTCTTCATTATGACAAGAGTACCCTAGAGTATCTTGTGGATCTTGTTGAAGTTTTTGGATTAGGCTAGAAATTTTGGGGTCTTGAAACCATTCATGTCGAACATCCTAAAGTTAGTCTGCCATAATGAATGAGAAGGAAAATAGGGACCCTTCGTCTTGATATTTCCTAGAAAGAGCATCAACCACCACATTTTATTTTCCCTTTTTGTAAACAATATCATAATCATATCCAAACAACTTGGTCACCCAGTTTTGTTGCTCTGGAGATAAAATTTGTTGTTCCATGAAGTACTTGAGGCTTTGATGATCCGTTTTAATTTGGAACTTTTGTCCCAATAGATAAGGGTTCCAGAGATCCATTGCATGAAAAATAACCAACATTTCCTTTTCATAAATCAGTTGGCCCAAATGTCGGTCCGACTACTATTTACTGGTGAAAGCCAAAAGTCATCCATCTTGCATGAGGATTTTCCCAATTCCTCTTCCGGATGCATCACATTCTAGAGCAAAGGTCTTGGTGAAGTCAGGTAGGGATAGTATAGGAGTAGTGCACATAGCTTCCTTCAATGCTTGGAAGTATTGCTCAACTACTGGAGTCCAATTGAAATCATTTGTTTTAAGGAGAGTTGTGAGAGGAGCCATAATTTTTCCATAATTATTGTTGGTTGTGGAGCCTAATTATCTTCCTGATTTAGAGGTTTGTTTCAGTCGTGCTTGGATCCCATTTCTTGATGGGGGGGTGTGGGTGGGGTTCCCCCCCTAAAGATTTCTTCAGGGGAGTTTGTGGGGGTGGCAACAATTAATGGATCCCCCCCTTGTGGGGGATTCGTTGGCAGCGTGCCCGAAGAGAAATTTTGGGAAACATTGCCTTGTAAAATATTGTAATTTTGTAGTCAATATGGACCGTTTATTATATGGTCGCATATCCAATAGTAAAAGTTATGTTAGGAATTTTTTCCCTAGAAGGTAATCCTCTTTTATGAGGTAATTGTATTGTTTCTATGTGTGATAGTGAATATTGTATTCTGAGGGAGGACATTGTGAGAGAAAGAAGGGGAAGTTACAACAGGTGTGTTGTAGGTTGTATCCCTTCATTTTGTTGGATAATAAAAAGGAAGGAACTGAAAATTTATCTGGTGGGCATAGCCCACACTGGGTGAACTATGTATATATGTGTCTCTATTGTATTGTGTATCTTCTGTGTTTTATTTCTGCATTTGTTTTATTTTATTTCTCTCTTATCCTATTTTTCTAACAATTATGAACAAACTTGCAATAATAGTCCATTAAACCCAGGAAACCATGCATAATTTTAAGAGTTTTAGGGTGAGGCCAATTCTGCATAGCTTCAATTTTCTTGGGATCTACCCTTACACCATCCTTGCCAACAATATGACCCAGGCACTCAAATTTAGAGGCACCAAAAGCACATTTAGACCATTTGAGGAAAATTTGTTGGTTGGAGAGGAGATGGAGAACTTGATCTACATGGGTGAGATGGGTTGGCCATGTTTTACTATAGGTGAGAATATCGTCAATGAAAACTATCATAAAGTGACAAAGGAAAAGATGAAAGACATGATTCATGAGACTTTGAAAAGTGGAGGGGGAATTACAGAGACTGAAGGGCATCCCCAAGAACTCATAGTGTCCCTCATGAGTGGGAAATGTAGTCTTGGGAATGTATTCCTCCTTCATATGTATCTGGTGGTAGCTTGAACGTAGGTCAAGTTTGGTAAATTATTGAGCCCCACCGAGTTCATCTAGAAGGTTGTCATCTATGATAGGGAAAGGAAATTTGTCCTTGATGGTAATTTTGTTAATGTAATGAAAATCAGGACACATGCACCAAGTTCCTTCCTTCTTGAGGACCATGACAACAGGGGAAGAATAGGGGTTGGTATTGGGACAGATAACACCCGCTTCTAACATTTCTTGGAAATTTTTCTCAATTTCATTTTTTTGAGAAAAGGGATGACAATAAGGGAGAACATTGGGAGGAAGACTACCTGGGATTAAAGGAATGGAATGGTTATGGTCTCCACGAGAGTAGGGAAGGACATGGGAGTTTGGAAAATAGTGGGATGGCAGGAAAGGAACACTTGAAGGTTAGGGTGTATCTTGGGTGTCTCAACTACTTGAATGGAATGGAGTTGGGAAATGATGCTAGAATGACCTTTTCTGAGTAAATTTTCCATGCAGTGGGAATTGGTGATCTCTGGAGACCCTACTGTAATGCCTTAAAATTTATATTGTTGTCCTTCCTCTTGTAATTGCATGGTTAATTCCTTAAAATCCATGGTGATGGGGCCAAGAGTGCGTAACCATTCAGCACCAAGGAAAATGTGACTCCCACCCATGACAATAGAAAACATGTGATATTTCAGCTTATATTGACCAATTTGTAGGCACACATTTTCACAACACCCCCCAAATTTCATGGAACCACCATTGGAAATCATGCTTTGAAAAATTGTTGATAGAATGAATATAGCAATTGACTTCTTGAGCAAGGTGGCGATGAATGAAATTATGAGTGTTTCTACTGTCAACTAGGATGATGACTTTCTTGTGCTTAATGTAATCAATCAATTTGAGGGTTTGGGGAGAATAAAAACTAGTGAGAGCATTCATTCAAATCAGTTGTTCAACTTCAGGGAGATCAAAGGGAAGTGTAGGATCATCTGTTTTGGGTAGCTCTACTTCAAGTGAAACCTTGACCTCTTAATCATAAACATCCTATGAAATGGCCGTAAAAATTTCATGTTCTTTACACTTGTTCCCAATAAATTATTTATCATCACAATTGTAGCAAAGACCCTTGAGTTGGCGTTCAACCATTTCTTCCCATGTTAGTTTTTGCACCTTGAGAGGATGAGCCTGAGGAGTAGGGGTGGTGGGTTCTGGGCAAGGAACAAAAGTGGGTTCTCTTCTCTGGGCTAAGATGTCATGTTGTGCCTCCCTGACACTTTTGGTTTCCTCCAACCAAGTCTAGGGGTGAGCCATGATGACCTGAGCTCAGATTTCATCCTTGAGGCCACTCATAAAGCATTCTTGAAAGAAGGAATTTGTCATTCCCTATGTTTCAATATTTAATTGCTCAAAGGAAACAATAAAATCCTCCACTGTAAAAGCCTTTTCAACTTGGTCAAACATCCTAAATGGTGGGTGTCTATGTCAAATAATTCATACAACTTAGAAACAAATTGTGTCCAAGCAACATACCCTTGGCATGCATTTTGGCGCCATTTCCACCATTTCCATCGTTCTAGATCCAAATAGAGAATTTCATAATGAATCGTGGCCATCTCATCAGTAATTCCATGGAGGGAGAAATAATGTTCCATCTAAGTAACCCATGCTTGTGGATCTGAACCATCAAATTCGTTCACCTCGACTCGGGGAAGATGGGGCTCATGAGGTAGGGAGTTGGAATGAGAGTGCAAAGGCTAGTTGCAGTCAACACCTTTAGTATAGAGAGGTGGGTTAGAGGAGGAAGTGCCCTAAAATTTGTTCATCATTTTTTGGAGAGTGGAATTGACTTCAACAATTTGGTTACTAATTGTTTCTTGGATGTAGTCCATTTTGGAATGAATGACATGAATGTCATTATACACTTTGGCCTGAAGGAAAGTAAGGTCAAGGATCAATTTTTTATTGGTTTCTTCTTGGTGGGTGGGATCCATGAGGGAATGAGGGGTGGTTCCATGGACAAAAAAAAGATAAGTAATGTATACCACTATAATCATGGAAGCAACAGGAGGCCAATGGGATAGGTGGGAGATAAGGGTGTCGGGAAGGGTATGGGTCGACGAGGTAGAAAAAATGTTAGGAATGATATGTATCAAAACGATCAGGGAAAAAAAGTGAATCCAATGAGATAGGTATCATATAGGGGTGCATTCAGGACCTAGACTTTGTTTTTTTACTCATGCAGAGTTATACTTCGATCTGAATAATATTGTAGTGTTGAAATGCCCAAATTCTTAACAAGAAAAAATGTGCAGTAATTTTGCAACTAGAATGGAGGCAAGGTAGAACGACAATAGATTTTGTCTGTTCCTTTTTGTTTTGTTTCCATCTCAAGGGTTAGGGTTTTCAGGGTTCCTACAAACAAGGGTTTTCACTGTGCTATAACTCTCTGATATATGTGTTGGTTCAAATAGTAGTACTCAACAAAATATTTCAGAGAACCAACCAAGGAGGCTAGATTGTACCCTTAGTTTTACTACCTGATTACCAAGGTACTAGAGAGTATCTTCCTGAGTGTTGTTCTTGATGGCACTATAGAATTTGGGTGGTCGATCAGTTTTTCTATGGATACTTTTAGGATACCTAGGAGGTATCCTAATATACCAAAGGTACTTGGAAGAACAATTATGTATACATGTGTTGTCTAATGTGCTACCACTCGAAGGGATACCAACAAGGCTTACAAGGGTGTCCAACAATGTGAACTCAAAATCCTCTTCTATTTCCTATGTGTATGTTTCCCCAACCAAATATCTATGCGTTGAATGACATATCACTGTATTTTAAAGACATCAGAACATGTCTCTACCCTGAAAAACATTTAACCCAAAATTCCTGCCAAGGAAAGTGCTCTTATACCACTTGTAAGGTGATCTAAAATTGAAATGGGTTTGTTTTCTTTTAAATTGCAAGTGTAAAAATGGTATGTGTTTGGGTAATTGGATCAAGTTACTAACACATAAGTTTAATGAGTTTTTACCTAATCATGAGCAGCATATCAGTCATACAAAAAGCATAAAAAATGAACACATAACACAACAAATGATAAAGGAGTTCACCCCTCACTTGGACTACATCTCCTGGTCAAACTTCCCTTAGATAATTTTCATTATTCTTAAAACATGCTTTTACAGTGATCAGAATACAAAATAGATGGCTCCAATGGCTCTAGAACTTCCAAAAACCCTTAGATGGGCTCTTTCTGCACCTAGTTTGGCCAAAAAATGAAGAAGTTACACCTCTTGGAAGTTTTACCCTTCAAGCTTGTTGTACCTGCTCGCCAAATTGCACCCACTATCAGACTAACCCTGCCTCTATGTGTTTTTCATGCCAAAACCTAGCACATGCAACAATTCCCTCAAAACGGGTGAAATTGTAGGACCGTTTGCATCGTCCCCCAATCCTCGGTGGAGAACTCAGTTGTATGGCCCCATGTGGCCAACGACCTAACTGTTGCATGCTCTGTCAGCTAGCTCCTTTGCGTGAAGGTGTGTGGTCACATGGTATTGAAATATGTGACCAACGCTATGTAATATGGAGAGTTCTCACCAAAATGATTATGGAGTGGACATATGGTATGTGGTAAGAACCGGGGGCCGAGGCTTAGCCCTGACCCTTTTGTCCATCAACTAATCGTTAGTTTCAATTCAAATAAATGTTAACAAGTATATGGTTAAGTCACATCCCGCGTGTTATCACTCCAGGAGTTCTTCTAGGTTGTAGCTGAAAGAAGCTTGGTAACTTAACTAATATCTCAATGGTGTATAATATTCTCTTAATTGGATCAAGTCAGATAACTAAATCAGACCTGCTCTCTCAAGACATGCATAAACATAACCAGATGACAAGGCTTTTAACTATCACTGTTTAGAGGGTTTGTAAATAAGTGAATGTATGGAGAATTCTTACTATGTCAACATACTCACACATAAAGATACATGAATGGCCAGTCACAATGAACAAATGATATTTTCAATTCAACTCATCAAAGAAATGGTAGGATGGCATCCATCAGGCTTTAGACAAACAAAATAAACATGAATTAAACATCCATGTGCAAATATAGAATAGACAAGAAAATGTAAGTCTGAACAGATAATTGCAAAAGAAGATTGTATAAACTGATCTGCAAATGAGAATCTTGAGTACAGAGTGTGAAAAAGTCTCCAAAGTCGAACCCCCTTAGTCCCCTCCGATCACCGGCTTTATAGTCTTTACATACATAATTGAGATCCTATAAAGGAGGATTTAAATACTAAAAATAACATGTGATCAAAACATATTACAAAAAGAAGGATCAAATCCTAACTTAAGGGAATCAAACCCTTATCAAACTTAGTCTTCAATGATCTTCGACAGTTGCAGCAGGTCTTCATAACTGATAGATGAGGTCAAAAATGCCACCTTAGCAGACAGATCATTTTTTGTCAAAAATAGGCAACAAACTTGATCATTTCCACCTCACTAGCAGATTCAAAACTGGAATAGAGCACTAAATCTGATGCTCTTAATTATAATTATCACTTAGAAATCCTCCTTGTACCAATTGGAATAACAAAATTGAGATATGTGCAAAAAGAATGCCTCTCTTCCCTTGTATATGCTTTCGGTGGCCTAAGAACCAAAATTCTACCCTGTAAGCCACCGAAAACTCTGCTTTTGGTGACTAAGGACAACTTTGACTTATGTTTTGGTTTCACCAATCAAAACATAAATCTAATGAGATTTTTCGTCCTCTTTGTTAGGGAGATCCCTCAGTTGTAGGGATGTAAGAGAAAAACGCTCCACCTACGCCAGCAACAATGGTAGAGTTTTATTTGAACAAAACTTCTTGAAACTGTGATTTAACCTTGAATTATAGCTTTAGGTCTTCGACTTGATTTTGATGACATGCAGTCTATAACATTCCTCATTTGAAATTACAGCAGGTATGCTCCATGATCTCAAGGAATATGTAGATACCTTTCCTCCTTTCTCATGTTGCATCTTCACAACATTTGGGTATTGAGAAGCGAGAGAAAGATCAAGTTGATTTAATAGGAGTTGATATTTTTCTTCAGCTTTAATGATGCATTTTTCCATCATAGTAGAACCTTTGAATGGTCTATAAAATTTCACAAACATGCGCAAAATTTTGAAGTTGTTATTTAAGACATCTTCCTCATAATTATACAAGTCGTCTGGAATCTCAATGAGGAATTCTGAAATTGAGAGGAAATCCCCGTGGCATTGATTGACCTGTTGCTTTGTCATTTCATACATTATAAGGTTGAGAACTCAATAGTCGAAAGACTTAATTTGTCACACTCTCAAAGCATACTGAATTGAGATCTTTGTGTCTTTCGAAGCTGCATTGCAGATGGATCTTCCAAGAGTCCAATACTCCACACCATTTCTGAACTCCTTGTCAATCTCAATTTGCCCTGCTGGATACCTGTAATCGGGTATACTTTGCAACCTTCATCTCTTTACTGACTGTCAACACATAATTTCAGGTTCTTATGCTTTCAATAACACCTTTTGATATAAAGGCATCAATGGGTTTAATAACATGTATTTAGAAAGATGACTTTCTTGTAAGGCAAGTTGCTTGTCGTGACAACAAGGAAACAAAGAAATTTTTATGTAAGGAACCTTTAAGCGAATCGAGGACCTGTGGCACTTCTGATATTGCAAAACACATACTACTAAGAGAACTAGCAATTTCATCCAGATACGAAAGGCTTTCTGTCTCACAAAACTGTAGTAAAAAGATAGAATTTGGATTTTAACCGAGACACTGAAGCATTAACATATGACGAGTCGATGAAGCTCGAGGGCCCTTGATATTTCAATACGAATAATGCCCCTCTCCCGAGGCTCCCTTCATTCAGATCTAGAGATGACAAAGACTGTATAGACTTGAACGGGCACATTGAAACCATCATTTCTCTCTTTCCATGAACTGCACCTTCTTCTTCCTTAAAAATGATTCAGAATCCTTCTCCCCAGTCTTATACTGATCTGTAGCTCGGATTTAGATTCATCACAATCTCGAATACTGAACTTATAACACCCTCGTCCAGATGAGAAATGGCACCAGCCTCAACTTTCTCCACCGCCTTGAACGTGCGCTGAAACTTGGGCCGAAACCTCTTGAACACCTGCAAGCTCAACAACTGACTCTTTTTGACACCTACCAACATACCTGTGATATTCTCTGTATACACTGCGTTTTAGTTTAAAAAATATTTATGGGACATATCCCACATGAAATAGAATAAATGTTTCATAGGTATTCATATATGTCAATGCTCCCACACTTAATTTTTGATGTGAGTCTGCCCACTTGTGCTTGGCGCTGGAATTTGGCTTGTGGACTTTGATATGTGCGTTAGCTTGATGTGTTGTGTGCTAGGTCAGGACCTTAAGAGCTTGGCCTTTGGGTCACCATTGCTTTAGTGAATATTTTATTTTTTAATTTTTTTTAAAAGTACAATTTTTGGCCAAAACAACCTATTTTTTAGAAATATTATATATATTTTTAATTGAAAATAAAGAACTAGATTTAGGAAGCTAATGAAAAGGATATTTTTGTCGTGCATGTTATAGGCCAGCAGTCATAAGGTTTCTAGGCCAAAACTGAGAATAAAATCTCATGAAATTCGATGAAGGAATTGAAAGGTTATGACTAGGACTTGAAAGGTTATGACATAAGCAAATGAGAAAAGGGATTTGATAATTTTAGCACAAATTCAACAAAAGTGCTTAAATTTTTTGATGAAAAATTTGAGCGCAAACACCGCCAGCGGGGTGGTAGCTCGAGCCCTGCCAAAAATTTGATGTGTCCATCCGGAGGTCGGGGTTTCGACCCTCACGGAGTTCACCCATTTTACACACTAGAGGGGTGCCACGTGGTAGCCTACGACTAGGCCACGTGGCACCATTTCACTTGCCAAAAAATATGACATGTGTCAGAAACCGATTCACCCACCTTTCTGCCACATAGCCTGCCCAATCATCATGCCAACTCATCACTGCCACATCACTATACGATTGTACTAACTATACGGTCAGTTTCCACGTCATCATTGTACGGACTGTACAGTTAGCAATTTTTTTCTTGTTTGGAAAAATGAACAGAACACGATATCTCACTCATATGATGTATGTTTGAACCCGTTCAATTTTTGTTGGGATCATGAGGACGAGGCCTACGCACGTGTCTGTTTTGAAACAATTCCAAGAACTTTGATTTTTGAGAAAAAATTGATCCCCTGGATCACTCCTCCCCATTGAGAAGCTTTTGGACCTCCAAAAGACTACTTTGAGTCAATCTGAAAATGAGGGTACAATTCCCCCACCTTTCCAACCTCAATTCACTTGTCCTTGCTAACATCACTATGACCATCAATAGCCACATCTTTCCCAAAGATAAAATCTAAAGGAGATTTTGGCAAATAGACAAAACATGCTTCAAATGGAGGTGTTTGAGTCAATGAACACTTAGACCGGTTATAAGCATGCTGAAATTAGTATAGATTCTCATCCCAAAACTTAGGATACTTTCTTTTCAAACTAACCACCATCTTGCCTACACCAAAATGGCTAGGAACAAGAGAAGAATGCGCTTCCCTTATCATGTTGATTCTTTCACCCTGTGAAAAACATAGCTTGCCAAGATACAAAATTTTACCATGCACATAGGAATCCAATTCCTCAACTTGGTTAGTACGACACAAATTTGCATAAACATCTTTTAAATCAACATCTATAACGTATTTTTCAACACAACTCTCATGCATGATATGTGTTGGCACAGGGGCAGGCCCAGGGTTCAACGCTCAAGAGCGCACCAAAAAATCCCTAACTACCGACCCTTTCAGCAACACCTGCGAAGCAGATGAAGTCTCACCCGAGGTAGAGGCAGGGGTGGTTGCAAGACTCAGGTGTCTGCAACCTTAGCTAGGACACATATATGTGATTATCTTTCTTACAACGCACTTAGCATCAATTATTCATTAACATACATTCATTAATACACTTTGCAGAACCAGCACTAGATCCTTCTTGGTCGTTAAAGCTCTGTGATGTAACTACTTGACCAAGATAAGGTTGTGGACGTAGCCCCGGGGTGGGGGTGAACCACAGTAACTGTGTGTATAGTGTTTTGTGCTTCGCTCTTATGTATTAATGAATGTAACAACCAGAACCAGAACCAGCACTAGATCCTTCTTCCTTGCTCTTCAGCATTAGACAATAACAACCTGCACTTACTTCTATGATCTCATGCACAAAACACTCTAAGATACATCCGATCACACAGATCCCATTACTAGCACTAAGATTTCATTCATACATCACACATATGTACTACTTTTCTATCTCCCTTATCTTACTATCTATATTGCTTATTTTTAGATTACCAAATGGGCATAAATGTGGGCAAACCCATGGGCCGACATCACTTTCCCGTTACATCAATCCAAAACCCTAAAATGGACCCCAAAATAGGTCATGCTTCCTTATTTTCTGCTTCGCGTTGCGCTCCTTCCTTAGCAAGCTGTCACAGTCCCAAAAGTGGTTGAGTAAGATCAAGTACTCTTCAAAAATTGGTCAAGGGCCAACAGGCCCCCAACACTCACCTTTGACTCATCCCAAGTCACTCAGGTCTGACCAATTCCGCTTCGAACGCCTCAAGCTTGGCTCCAGTGGCTTCGACCTACTACAGTGCGACAACCTCTTGTTCAGTAAATTCTTGGAGTACTGTGTCATTGAGCAGTCCTTCCAGGCATTGTTTTGTAGTGATTACACCCTGTTCGAGTTGAGCTCCCTGGCTTTCAAGTTCGGCGAATAGTTGGCATGCCTTCTCTTGAAGTGGTTGTAGTCGTTCAGAGACGTCCATTACTTTACTTTGTAGCGTGTGTACTTGTTGTTGAGCTCTGTGTTGCTCTGCAAACCTCTTCATCCTTTCGACTGGGGTCATGGACTTCAGCTGCGCTTGTAGCACATCTGCATGCTACTTTTCTTCGTGGAGTTGTGCCTCCAATGTCTGCAATTTTGTACTCTCTGCGAGGGTTTCATAGGTTTGGGCACTTCTGGTGCTTAGATGCCTACATTTCGAAGCCAAATATTTTAATTGGTCGACTGCACTTCGAGTAGTGGCTTCTCTTAGATCTCTTATCTCTTGGGGTGTCTCAGGCACGGTGCGGAGCTCCAGATCCATGATGCATTGTTGAAGTTGCTGGATTACTTCTTCCAGTTGGGTCACCTGCTGTGGAAGAGGATCTTCCATATTCACTTCTATGATTGTCACAGAACGCAGTGCCTTGTGAACTCTTTCTTATGTTTCAAGTTGCTCTGCTAGCAATTGGTCCTTGCTCTACTATAACTGGGATTTTTCCTCCTCCTATTTCGCTTGTAAGTCAAGCTGCTCATGTTCTGCTTTTCTTTGTCGCTCTTCATGTGCGTTCTGTGCTAGTGCCAAAGCCTGGGTGGCTTTCGCTATGTCTTCTTGAGCTCGTCGAAGGTGAGCTTCGACTTTCTTGGTGATATGGTGTAACTGTGTGGGATCATTGCTTGTTCCTGATATTTCCATTATTAATGGTACCATAGAAGCTACTTGGCTAGACTGAAGTGCCTACTGCACTTCTTTGAATTCACCTGTGATCCGGCGGAATAGTTCCTCCTGCTTTGCTTCTTGATTTTCCGCGAGCTCTAATGAAACATCATTCAATGCGACAATTAAGAAGTCAAAATCATCCAGGGTAAGCATAGTCTTAAGCGTGGTCCGGGTTGCCTTAGTTTTCTTTCTGGATGAGGGCCTCGGTGGGGTAATATTCCTTTTCTTGGAGGGATTTGCCTCATCCCTAGGCAGGGTAACCTCGCCTTTTCTCTGTTCAACTTATGTGCCCCCTAGTTCTTCATTGTCACCTCCCTTCGCAGGTGAGAGCAAAGCAGTCTTCGTGGATGTGTTGTGGATATCTTGAACTTCCACATCCTTCTTAGTATTGTGTGGTCCTGGTGTATCTGGCATATCTTCGGGGCTATCTACGTCGAACATCTCTGTGGGGTCTATTGCAACAAGGAGGTCTGCCAACCATTCCTTGGTAATCTCCTCCAGGTCATCTTTTGTCAGCTTGTAATATGACTGGAGTTGTTGTTTGTGCTCGTCTATGTGCGCTGTGATGTAGGTGAAGTGACGATCTGCATTGAATTTCACCAAAGGTCGAAACCTATGAAGATTGTTGGGTGTAATGCATGGTGTAGAATGAATGGAATTCCTCAACTGAATGTAGTACACATGGAAGATAACATTGGAATGCCACTATTTGTTCATGTCGCTGGAGTACCACAACGTATAGAACTTCGCAGCCAAGGGTTCGAAGGGTTCAATCTCTAGAAATGTGGCTCCCTCGGGTAGTTCCCACGCGATGAAGGCGATGAGTATGAGCAACCAACTAAAGTGGAACTCATACCCTTGGTACTGCGCTTGTCTATAGTCAAGATCTAGCTGATTTATGAGGTATTTCACCTAGTTCATTTGTAGACCCTCCGCGCACTTCCCTGTGAGGTCAACTACAAATATGGTCATCTGTGTAGGTCTATTTTTTCGGACTAACTTGCCTGCGATCTACTAGAAACCAAAGTGTACTACTGCATTCTCAATGGAGGCTACCTTGTAACCTCGCATGCCTTTCTCTAGATCGCCATATGTGTCTTTAATTCATTGAGTGAGAGCACGATCTGTGGTCTTTCTAGGGTAAAAGTCTTGCGGGTCAGGGCCCTGCATGCTTAGCCCAATGATCTGATTGATCAGAATCAGATCCATGGTGATGCGCTGATCCAACCATAGGTATCCTCCATGGTAGCAGGACAACAACAATCGAACACATGCATTTACTTCCTGATGCCTCCCAAAATGTGGAATCTTCATTACGTTGAGGAGGGTTGACGGCGCAAGGTTATGGGTCCATTGTTGCGGTACAATCTTGGGGTTCTTTCCTTTTGTAATAGTCAAATACTTGTGCAAGGATAACATACTGTATACCTTGCGATCGCCAAGGTTAAAATCACTGAATTTCAGTGAGGTGAGCTTCTCCTGGTCAGCATGAACTGCACGCACCCCTTTCGGGAGGTACGCAGTGAGTATAGCATAGTCGAAGTCTCTGGGTATAGAGTCTCGATTCACTGGTCCGCTTAGTGGTGGGATATATTTAGGCAAGATGCTTGGGATCATCTTCACAGTGGTGAAGTCATTTCCAAGCTTAGATCGTCTTTCCAAAGGCGGTCAAGATGGTCCTACTCGAGCAGTGGAAGGGGAAGCTGGCAGTACGCCCGAGGACGATGCCAGTACACCTATAAAAATTCTGCGTTCTGACATGACTCTCTCAGCCATTAAATATATTAGAACTTCTTCAACAATTTTCTCAGCAGCAATGAGCTCGTTCGACATACAAACTTGGGTCAGCTGGCTCAAGTGAAAAAGGATTTCAAAGATGACAGTGAATAGTAAGGCAATGATCTCAGGGCAAGTAAATCTCAGGGTTCACGCTCATATTCTCAGTTAGCAAAAAGTATTCTCAGTGTGTGGCGCATCAGGTTAAGTAGGCAATCTCAACAACGGTCTGCTTGCAATGGACATGGGGCCTTCATTAACTCTGTTTTATCCGTTTTGGTACTAACCAATGGTCTAGTGGTAACCCATAACTTTTTTGTGATCCGTTTGGAGCGGCGGTCGAACGGGTATATCAGTTCCAATGGATATATTTCTTCGTCGTGGCGAAGTAATCTATGTCGTTGTTTTGATATCTCGACAAATCTCCCATTCTTCAATTATTTTTGTGGAGAAGTTTCCTCTATAACGTCTTGTAACCTTACAGTATTATCCCTTTTCTTTCTTAACTTCCTAGCCTTATTCCCAGTGAGTTTCATCTCAGTAATTCTTTTACCATTCTGATGTTTATCTTCTGTGGTCTTAGTTACTTCACGTTGTGGAAAATCTTTCTTAGGGTTCCTTGATAATACTTCTTCTATATCAAAAATAGGTAACTCGATCTTCTGCGGATCCTCAAGTGTTCTCTTAGCTTCGACATCGGAGGTACTAATATTAAATATCTACGATCTACTCTTCTGTTCTTCAATCAAGTGCGTGATCCTTCTAGTCATAAAGTCTTTTAACTCTTCCTTCTTCTGTTCCAACACTTTCTCTTCTTCTCTTCGTCTGGCCTGTTCTCTATCAATCCAGGGTTTTCCTATGAGCATGGTAAATGGGGCGTTGTCTTCAACAAATTTAATGATCTCAAAGTCTTCCTTTGTCGAAGTTCCATGGATAGTCATAGGTATTCGGGTGAGCTTTCCACATAGGTTTACTAGATTTCCTCTGAAGAAACCTATTCCTCCTAGGGAAGGGATCATGACAGACTTTCCTATAGCTTCCCAAGTTCTTTCTGGCATAATGTTCACTTGCACTTCTTCATCAAGAGTATAGTCAATGTCAAAGTCCCCTATTATTTCTTCGATTTGATCATTTTTTTTGAAGATCTCTGATAGCCTAACATGTCGGTGGTCATTCAAGGTATCTCTCATTTGTAGAAATATCTTTTCTAATTCCTTCTGGGTTTCTGCTATAATATTGGTCTCTTGATCTCTCTTAGGGTTTGCTTGTTCCATATTCAGCTTCTCAATCCTAGCAATCATTCTAGGGCAATCCAATACTTCATGGTCCATAGCCTTACAACAGAGGCAACTAGGTCTTCTCCCAGGGCATTCTTTAGCAAGATGTCCCGATCGTCTGCAACTATAACAGAGGGTTAATCCTCTCGTCCATTTAGATATTCCCCAACTCTTTCTGTACTGTGCACCAGGATCATGGTGGCTAACCTGCAAATTTTTTTTTCTAGGAGCCTGCATCCACTTGTTAGTCCAGACATTCTTTCGATGCATAGGTATAACATATCTATCACTATACTTATCAGATCTATTCATATCAAACTTTCTTTCATTTATTAATGCCCTAGTTTTGAAGCTAGGACAAAATCTATCAAACATACCTAGATCCATGCTTTAGAAACAAAAAATTTCAGTTATCTTACTTCTGCAGAGCACAAAGATTCCAGATCTAAAGCTTTTAGCTATTCTTACCTTTATCAAGGCATAGAGCTTACAAATATTACCTTTTTCTTCGTAGATATGACTTCTTTTCTTCAGATATGACCTCTCTTTCTTTAGATATAACCTCTCTTCTTGGCACAAAGCTTCACAGGTCAAACAAAACACTGTGCACTAGGGCAACATATCTACGCATAGAGATTATTTCACACAAAGATTCTTCTTCTTCAGTTCCCAGTAATCATAGTTCCAAGTCATGACAACATAACCATTTGTTGACATAGGGGCAAACCTAGGGTTTAACGCTCAAGAGTGCACCAACAAAGCCCTAACTACCGACCCTTTTGGCAACACCTGCGAAGCAGATGAAGTCTCACCCGAGGTAGAGGCAGGGGTGGTTTCAAGACTCAGGTGTCTGCAACCTTAGGTAGGACACAGATATGTGATTATCTTTCTTACAATGCACTTAGCATCAATTATTCCTTAACATACATTCATTAATATACTTTTCATAAGTCACAGAGCATCACAATGAATACTTATACTAAGAATGATTCAATACTTATTCACAACAATATAGGTTAGATTCAACAGATCAAGCACTAAGCATCTCATATATCAGATATAATGTTCATTCATTCATCAACAACACAGAGCATGACTATATCTACTTAACCACATCAAGCACTTAGCCAAGAAAGAGATACATACATAGGAGCAAAGAAAAAAACACTATACACATAGTTATTGTGGTTCACCCCCACCCTGGGGCTATGTCCACACAGTCTTCTTTATCTTATCTTGGTCAAGTAGTTACAACACAGAGCTTTAATGACCCTTACTTTTCACATGACAAAAGATCTACACAGCTCGCTAGATCCTTCTTCCTTGCTCTTCAACATTAGACTATAAAAACCTGCACTTACCTCTCTGATGTCATGCATAGAGCACTCTAAGATACATCTGATCACACAGATCCCATTACTAGCGCTAATCTTTCATTCATACATCACACAGATGTACTACTTTTCTATATCCCTTATCTTACTATCTATATTTCTTATTTATAGATTACAAAATGGGCCTAAACGTGGGTAAACCCACAGACTGACATCCCTTTCTCGTTACATCAACCCAAAACCCAAAAATGGACCCCAAAATAGGACTTGCTTCCTTATTTTCTTCTTCGCATTGCGCTCCTTCCTTGGCAAGATGTCGTAGTCCCAAAAGTGGTTGAGTAATACCAAGTACTCTTCAAAACTTGGTCAAGGGCCAACAATACGATTATGCTTAAAAATAACTGAAGAACTAACAATAGGCCTAGTAAGCATATCAACAACTCTGCCATACATGTCTTTCTTATACCTTATCACCAAGTGGAATACATATCTTGTCAAGGCATGCAATGAAGCTTGATTTACTTTCAAATCTTTCTTCCATATTTCTCCTTCAACAATCATATTCGTAGTCTTGTTCAAGGCTCTGAAATCTACCCACATACGCCATATACCATCTTTTTCTGGTACCAAAACAATTGGTGACCTTCATGGCGATGTGCTTGGTTTGACAACCCCTTTGTCAAGCAACTCTTGGGCTTGATTTCGTATTTCAACATTCTCCATGAATGACATCCTGCACATGTTAATGTTTGGAAGAGGACCATCTTGCTGCAATAAAAATAATGTTGGATACCCCTTTTAGGAGGCAATTCCCTTGGTTCCTAAAACATCTCAACATTTTCGTTAACAACCTCATATAAATAAGATTGTAACTTTGCATCACATCCTTTGAAAACTTCTTCTTCATCATTTTCTTTGGGTTTAATCATCAAAAGTACAAGTTTCTTATTGTCATTGACTAATCTCTTCATTTGTCCAACATTTGTAAGTGACAAATTCATCTTCTTTGTATGTGCTAGAACAATTTACTCAACTCCATTTTTGAACAAATGATATTTTTTCACATGACAATGAAATATGGCTCTCCTATCATATAAATATGGGCTTCCCAATGCAATACCACAAATATCAAATGGAATAACATCAAGCTTTACCTCATCTATATAGTTTGCAGTGATGGAAAATCTAAGTTTACACCTTCTTGTCACATGCAATTTGGCATTGTCACATATCCATCCTAGAGGGTAAGGTTTAGTATGTGGAGTCATTTCCAAATTAAATTTCTTAACAGTGTCTTCTGAAATGAGGTTTTCTTGTGATCTTGTATCAAAGAGAGTGTCTATCTTGTTATGTTTTGAAATTACACTTATGTGAAAAATATTTATTCTTTCTTTTTCATGTTGAGTTACATTAAGGCTACTACTATTGGAATAACTAGTACTTGCAATAAAATTCTTACATTGAAAACCCATGGCTATGATTTTTGTTTCATCTTCCAAATCAGATCCTAAATCTTGTTGTACACTTGCAACAATGTTTGGTTTCTCTTTCTTGTTGAACTTTTTGGGTCTCTTTTCAGAATGAAGTTTCCAACAATGGTCTTCATCATGGCCATCCTTTGAACAATGTTTACATGAGAGCTTCTATCTCTCTTTCTTGACTGAAGCATTTTTCTTTCAATTTCCTTCAAACTTCTTCTTTCGCTTGTCTCCATTATTAAAAGACTTATTGCTACCCTCTTGAGGTTCATTCCTTCCTCTTGCCTATAAATGAGTTTCTTGTACACAAACATCATCTAGATTTGAAGGATTAAACATAATTATTGTATGCCTCAAGTAGCTATGCAGACCTCCAATGTATTTGAGTAAAATTTCTTGAGAAGACAAATCTATACCCAAAACCAAAGCTCTTCTCCTAAATTCTTGAGTGAATATTTGCACATATTTCCCTTTAGCTTGCCTAAAGTTTTTCCAATCCATAATAGCTTTCTACATGTATGCTAATAGACAAAATTTCTTTTTAATTGAAACAATAAAATCATTCCAAGAGGATAAAACTTTACCATGTTTCTTCATGTCCTCTTGAGTTTTGGCTTCCCACCAAATGAGTGTTGCACTGTCCAATCTTAAAGAAGAAAGTTAAATCTTATTTTCATCATCCGTTATTCTTTGTATCCTACAATACACTTCAATCTGATGAATCCAATTAACCAGTTTCTCAACATTTACCTCTCCATTGTACATAGGCAATTCAAACTTAATATCAAGATTAAGAAAAGGAGTTTATAAAGGAGTTTTATCACGTTCTTTTGGAGAATTTGGAGGTGGTTGTGAAATGGTGGAAGAGGTGGAAGATGGAGGTGAAGGAAGTGGAGAGTCACCATTCCCTCCATTTCACTTTGGATTTTTATCACCACTATCTCCATTTCCCTTTGGAGGGTTGGAGCTTTCACCTTGCAATCTTGCAATTCTTTCTTTAAACAAAACTTTCACCATCTCAGTCATATCATAGAAAGATGTTTTGAAAGTTTCCTCCTTTGAAGGAAGAGTTCCATGACTCTCCTCATGAGCCATACTTGGTGACTATCTCCTTGAAGCCTGAGGTGATTTGATAGTTCTCCTTCTTGACAGTTTAGAACTTGGCTCTACAAGTTGAACTTCTCCTCTTCTGAGCTTCAATCTTGTAAGCATCAGAAAAACAAAACACTTGCAAACAATCAATCCTTCAAAAACCTATGCTCTGATACCAAACTGATCTGAAATTGAAATGGGTTTGTTTTATTTTAAATTGCAAGTGTAAAAATGGTATGTGTTCAGGTAATTGGATCAAGTTACAAACACATAAGTTTAATGAGTTTTTACTTAATCATGAGCAACATATCGGTCATATTAAAACCATAAAAAATGAACACATAACACAACAAATGATAAAGGAGTTCACCCATCTATTTGGTTACATATCCTAGTCCAGCTTCCCTTGGATCATTTTCATTATTATTAAAAAGTGATTTTACAGTGCTCAAAATACAAAATAGATGGCTCCAATGGCTCCAGAACGTCCAAAAACCCCTAGCTGGGCTCTTTCTGCACCTGATTTAGCCAAAAAATGAAGAAGTTACACCTCTTGGAAGTTTTTCCCTTCAAGCTTATTGTACCTGCTCATCAAATTGCACCCATTGTTAGACTAACCCAACCTCTATGTGTTTTTCGTGCCAAAACCCAACACAGGAAACAATTTGTACAAAATGGGTGAAATTGTAGAACCGTTTGCGTCGACCCCCAATCCTTGGCAGAGAACTTAGTTGTATGGCCCCATGTGGCCAATGACGTAATTATTGCGCACTCCATCGGCTAGCTCCTCTGCGCGAAGGTGTGTGGCACATGGTATTGCAATATGTGATCGGGGCTATGTCATATGGAGATTTCCCGCCAAAAGGATTACAGAGTGGACATATGGTATGTGGTATTAACCGGGGGTTGGGGCTTATCCCGACCCTTTTGTCCGTCGACCAACCATTAGTTTCAATTCAAATAAATGTTAACAAGTATATGGTTAAGTCACATCCCATGGACAGACTAATATCCTGGGCCCTACCAAAACTTTGATGTGTCCATCCGGAGGTCGGGGGTTCGAACCCCACAAACTTCACCCATTTTACACACTGGAGGGGTGCCAT
Organism: Picea engelmannii; assembly: GCA_009831015.1. Lineage (NCBI taxonomy): Eukaryota > Viridiplantae > Streptophyta > Pinopsida > Pinales > Pinaceae > Picea > Picea engelmannii. The sequence continues at coordinate 412,664 of ML782053.1, forward strand.
GTGGCACCATTTGACTTGCCAAAAAATATGACATGTGTCAACAACCAATTCACCCACCTGTCTACCACATAGCCTACCCAGTCAGCATGCCAACTCATCACTACCACGTCACTATACGGTTGTACGGACTATACGTTTAGATTCCACATCAGCACTGTACATACTGTACAGTCAACAAAAGTTTGCATGTTTGGAAAAATGAACAGAACATGATATCTCACTCATATGACGTCCATTTAAACCTTTTCAAGTTGCATTGGGATCGATAGGATGAGGCCTACGCACGTGTGGGTTTTGAAGCAATTCGAGCACTTTGTTTTTTGAGAAAATTTTTATCCCCTGGATCATAAGGTACCAACAGTAATATAATATGTAGAAACATTAATATTCAACATATATCAATGGAACAACAAAATATGAGAAGAGAAACACCAGAATAATACCTTTATTCAAAGAAAGAAATGTTCACCTGTCTCTTTGAGGGGGAAACCTCCAGTAGAGTAGAGATCTATTACAATAATTCTCAAGGCAATATTTATCATGCCTCCTACTCTTATTTATACTAATTCTATCTTCTAAAGAACATTCTAGACGAAGATTTCTCTAGAAGCGTAAGCTTATATTAGGTCTTCTTAAATAGACTTGTTCAAATTGATTAAATAGGCCTTACTAACTAATGTCGACCTTTATTACATGGAAAATATATTATTCTATCTACATTAGGGGTTAAGTCCCTAACATTATTTTATATTCATAATAGATTTCCATTTTCTATTGTGAACACTGTGAAAATTTGATAGATGAAGAATATATGATAGAAGAAAAAATGTTTATACCTTTAATAAGGATGATGAAATGATACAATTATTTCCATTGAAGGATGAAGACCCTAGAGAAGTGTTTTTATCATTTGAAAGTTCCTAAGCATGGTTAAATATACGAAGGAACGTTATGATGTTGTTTAGAGAAGAGTTGAGTGAGGTATACAACACAATGATGAAGTTCAATGCTCTTAGAAACATGCAATTTTTTAGGACATGGAATATTTGCTAAAGGGGTATGTAGACATTGTGCAAAAAAAAATTCAAATGGCTTGTCACCTAATATGAGAATTTTGTATGACATGTGGAGAATTTTCTTAAATATTTTTAGCACACATTTATGAAAAGTAAAAAATTACTAGAGTGGGAGGAAAAGAAGAGAAATCGAGCATACTTGGCTTGAGTTGGACATGGTGGAAAGATCTTGTCTTTGCTTGATTCTCTTCTCCTCTTTGTTTTCTCAATGACATGAGAAACATGAGGGTCACGCGGTTTGTTCAAATAGGCACAAATCACACCCACGGTCCCTTAAAAAAGGGCATGACAAGAACACACACATGTTCCTAGAAACATGCATGCATTCATGGAAATGTGCCTATGTGGCACATCGAGTGAAGGTTCAGGGTTTTCCTTAGAACACACAGGCATTCCTGTGGGTGTGTGTTCCTACTCACCTAGTTTCCATTTTATCATCCACCAACTTCGTGCACTCACCCAAATGTGATACCAGAAATAACCCTAATTCTTTAGATCCAATTAGTTTAATTAGCATGTATGATACTTTGATGCATAACCTTACAAGAACAATTTATGTCATTTTGTTCATCCTTTAAATATCAAATTACACATAAATGACACAAAATTTAACAATATATTCAATATTAATCTAAACAACGTGTAACAATAGAAACTATTAACTTTTTCAATATTAATATGTACCGTCACCAGAGGAATTTGTATCGATTTTCAACTTTGCATTGTAGCAAAGTTGCATCAATCCCTTCCAAAACTGTGACAATTCATTGGAAATTCGTCAATCATCACCGAAGTTGTGTCAACTCACTGAAACTTACGTAAATATTGAAATCCTCGCCAAGACTTTCCAATTAATGAAAAGACTCACCCGATATCTCCCTCCCAACACTAAAGGGTACTCTTCTTCCCCAAGGCCCCATTGGCCGCAACGGGGCTATATAGAACCTACCTCAAACTCTAGATATGGTCTGCCCACTCGCAAACATGAGGTTCCCACCTCTAATGCTACACCAAGTCTAACTTGCAATTAGAATACTCACAAGTCAAATTACTTAGATTATTCACCCAACCATGTGTCACCTACATGTGAGCTTCCATTAGATTATTCACCCAACCATGTGTCACCCACATGTTAGTTTTCATAAGAAGTTGATAATAAATATTTTATTTTAACCCATCATGTTAGTTTTCATAAGAAGTTGATAATAAATATTTTATTTTAACCCATTTTCCCTCACCCAAATTAGATTCCCCTAAAATAACTCCTAGGTGTTCCCTAGATATCCCCACTAAATCTCAAGTGAATATTTTTATTATCTTGTTTAATTTAAACAGATGTCCACTTAACTCAACTAGCCTACCATTTTTATAGCTTTCTTCTTAATTGAATTAGGACTCTTCCCATTTACCCTTTGTTTCATTTGGCTCTCATAAAAGTAGTTTTTCTCATTTATTTAATTGATTAATTTATAACATGCATATTTAGCTAAACTAATTCCTAGTTATGTTTTAATTTTCATTTTCACTTTCATCCATATTATGAAGTATTCACATCTTAAATATTTTAGTAAATATTTACTCTTTTTTAAGGCATAATGTAATTTATTATTTTACTAAATGTTAATAACTATGTACTTTTACATGTGTTCTTCCCTTAGATAAATTTCACTTTTACTTTTACTTTTACTTAGTCATCTCAATTTTTATAACAATTCTAAGGGTGTCATGCACACCCTTCCCTTTAGGATCTACTTGCGTACTCCAAGGGTGACATGCATCATGTTAATATTATGGTAGCTGCGAGAGGTATTTACCCCCATGTGTGAACCTGACAAGAATAGAAGACTCCGGAAAGCAAGAGAAACCCTAATGAGTTGGCTAATAACCCTAGAAGCCTTGTCGGTTCAAGAAGAAAATTTATATTAGGCTATTAGCCTCCAAGAGAAGAAGTCGGCCATAATTAATAATAATATATTGAACAGACACATACCCAGAAAGAGAAGTCAGCCCCAGTAAATTGGCAGGATTACTATAAATACAGGGTGCCAATTCTCATTTGTCACATCACAGTAGTTGCAGACAGAGCCAGTTCTGCGCAACAGTTTCCCAGTTGGTGTGCACTGCAGTTGCAGTCTGGTGCGCAGGTTTGGAGGAGGGTTGCAGGTGCAGCTAAAACAACAACTAGTTTCAGTATTGGCTTTGATATCTCTTGGCTAGGGTTTGGAACATCTGATCAGTCTTTTGTGATGCGCTATCCTTGGGGATTGATGCACTACTCTTTGTTTGGCTATCTAGCCTAGGGTTTGCTTCCGGAGGAATTCTCAAGTCAAGGTTAAGGTGCTCGGAGGGAGGCTTCGGCCTGTGGTTGGGTGACGAGGGTATCGCCAATGGTAAAACGAGCACACCATCTTCTTATTCTAATAGGTTATGGGCCCAAACCTCTTCATTCAGCCTAAAATGATGGAAGGAAACATAACCACTAGATATTGAACTCGTTGAGGAACTGCCGCTAGGGTTACTAGCAGGAGCAGCTTCTAAAAGCACTGTAGCTAGGGTTACCAGCAGAAGCAGTTGAAGAAACCCTAAACCTCTTGTCGAGGCACCTTAAGTGATGAGATTGACCTAATCTCCGGATAGATCAGTGCGTCCTAGCCCAACGCATCTCCTGGTACTCTCAGAAAGCCAAGACGTGAAGTTTGGATTTCTAGTCAAATCTAGGGTTTGACCAAGTCAAGTAAGCCATGATGAACTCTATGAAGTCTGAGAACAAGTTAGATGGAGCTTCTAACTTCAGAGCATGGAAGACAAGGATTGACCTCATCCTTGCTAGGAATAAAGTGTTGGACATTGTGAAAGGAAAGATCGTGAAGCCAGAGTTTACAGAAGGAGAAGAGAAGGAACCGCAGAATGTTGCAGCTATGGAGAAGTTCAAAGACATTGACATCAATTCCATGAGTATCATAGTGTATTCCATAAAAGACCACTTGATACCCTACATCTTCCATCTTGAATCATCAAAGAAGATGTACGATGCCCTAACAAATCTCTTCTCAGTCAGAAACATTGGACAAATTATGAGTCTGAAGAATGAGCTCCGTGACATGAAGATGAATGATGACGAAAGCATAACATCCTAATTTGTAAGGATCTCCCAGCTAAGAGATCAACTACAAGCTATTGAAGAGATCACTTCAGAAAAGGAATTGGTGAACATAGTACTCAATGGTCTTCCCAAGACATGGGATGCATTTGCCGCAAGCATGAACACAAGGAAGGAGTACCCGACATTTGAAGAACTTTGGACTTGCTGTGCTCAAGAAGAATCAAGGATCATTGCAAAAGAGAAACCCTAAAAGAAGTACGATGATCAAGCCTTCACAATAAGATTCAAGAACTTCAGGAACAAAAGGAAGTTTGGTTCAAGGAGGAAGCCAAACCAAGAGAAAGACATTTCAGAAATACCGTTCTTCAACTATCAGAAGTACGGTCACTACAAAAATCAGTGTCTCGAGCTAAATAAAAGGAAGAAGAAACATGAAGAATCAATTGTTGAAGAAAAGGAACCTACTAAGAAGACTAAGCAGGATGGAAGAGACTTCTTCTACTAAAAGGTAACAACACTCTTCTTATTCTCTTGTACAGATCTTGCTTGCATCGTCTCTGTACATATCTTGTATATCTATCTCTTGGAAGATAATGTGTTCCAAGAAGGACTATACCTATGAAAGAACAACATGACAAGGATGAATGTCATTAGATAATACATATGAAAGGATGAAATACAAATCATG
>ML782053.1:424038-442807 GCA_009831015.1 Picea engelmannii
ATTCACCATAAGAATTTTTTAATGTTTATTTGAATTAAAACCAACTATGGATTGTTCAAATTGGTCAGACATTATACCAATCCCACACTTTTCCTTCAAAATTGAATGGAAATAACCTACAAAAAACATCTTCATGAACAGTGCTATGTAAACATAATCTTGCATTCATAATTTATAATATGCTAAAATGTGGTAGTGTCTCCTTCACCATTAAACTTCAACAAGGGATTTTCTACCATTCTTGGGATTTCATATAAAGGCCCTTGCAATCCCGATGTACTATTGGAATCCCATGCAAGTATTTTGAGTAGATCATGAGAAATAAATGAAAACACAAGCTAATAATGCGGGAGTGATTTTAATAAATAATCGACATGAAACAAAAATATAGGTACAAAGAGTAGGTAGAATAGTTCACCGACTATGGAATAAACACCCAACCCAAGGAAAACTCTAAGAATCTAGAATAGACTACAAATCACCCATAGCCTGCCTACTTCATGTCAACTTTGATGTAAAACAAAGGGAGAATTACAAAACATCAGGAGAATAGTCCACCAATTGTTATTTATGCAAAAATCATAGGGAAAACTCCAAGGACTAAGGATAGCCTACAAATCACCAAAAGCACACTTTCTTCACATCAAGTTGTTAGCATGTGAAAGATAAGTGAGTGATAAGAAAGAAACAAGAAAATAATCCACATGATACAATGTTACAACCCACAAGCATCAAGATACCTAGGAGAGTAGAGAATAGCCCACAACCAATCATGTATCTAAAAAACATAAAGAACTTGGCTGACAATGGCTTCTGTATTCACATAAGAAGATAACTTACATTACAAAGGAAAATACCCCTACAAATGTGTACACATTTTTCCTTTATACAAAGTAGGGAGACTCTTAGACCTTCCAAATGAATTTTCACCTACCAAATGACCCTTGGTATCCTAAGTGACTCTCCACATTCTCTCTCTTCTCTCTCTTGAAATTTATTTTTATGACTAAAAAATAAAATTAACTAATAATCAAGTTGGTCAAATTTGAAGTATAACAATTTAGGTGGGTGAATATTTCACTCAACATATTCTCATGTACATTAACCATACTCTCAACCCTTTCCCTATGAATACCCAACAAAAGTTCCATTTTCAATCTTTTGTTGGACAATTCATTATATGCTCATCTTAGTCTTTCAAATTGCTTAACAATGAGCACTTCGCAACTTTCTAGGACTGCCTCATTGATATCAAGGATTTTATTGGCATTAAGTTTACTTGAATCCATGATCTAAAAAACCCTTTCTCTAATCTTTACCAACACTTCCCTCCACTATGGCACCATTTTTCTACTCTTTACTGACACTTCCCTCAAATATGCTTTGCCCATCACATAGTTGAAGATAATCATTATGGCTTGTGACCAAATTCTCTTCCTTTGAACATACCTTGGTAATTTAGCATTCATATTCTTAGGATTTGGATGTCATCTAGCTCAAATTTTTACACATCACTGATTCCTAACTCCCCTTTTGGTAGATTAACCATTGGGATTTCATTTTCAATATTGGAGCTTTGCTCTAGCTACTTGGTGGTTGTGATAAAAATGGTGCCAAATGTTACAAAGGGCTTGATTGATGGACTTGGATCCATTAGGGTTGGAGAAAATACAACTTAAGTGTGCTTCCTTCTTCTATCTTCTACCTTTGCATAATCCAAATCTCTCATATATAGCTCCTCTTGCTCATGCTCCCAATGACACAATCTGTAAACTAAGGATTGAGATACAAAGCATTTCTAAACCACTTTATGAGGATCATTTACTTTGATCATGTATAAGAGAATATTGTATGTTTTATATTCCAAGGGTAATTTATCCCCAACAACCACATCAAATATTTGATAACTTTTGATTTTTAGTGGCAACTTTGGCCAAATCTCTTTCTTGTTCTTTTTTATTGTTTTTGTTGCCCCATGTAGTATAGATTAAAAGGTTACCTAGTCTTGGATGAGAAATCAAATAGACACATTCTTTGGAAGTGTGTGTGGAGTAATTAATGTCCCATATATCCTAATATAATAGAATCTCTCTAGTAGGTACCAATAATTAATTTTCTTCAAAACTTCAATGGACTATGGTGAAAAGCATAACAACTTATCACCGTAGATTCTTTCATACAAGGGAGCCAAAAAAAAGTCAAATATAATGGAGTACTTCTGCATGGATTATACACAAGCCTTGGAAATAATCATGTACAAGTGAAAAGGAAGGCTACTAGGTGGGCTTGAAACAAGAGAACTCTTAGCTCACACATACACAATACATAAGATAAGACGCCATGTAAAACTCAAGTGCACCATTATCTAAGGGATTTTTAGACTTTGGAATACATTGCGCAAGAATATTAGATATGAAGTCTACCTAATAAAATATCATCCCATGCTTGAGCATCCCATGCATAATCAAAATCCATCTTAACCATATGTATCTAGTGCCTCGTCTACCATACAAGAGGTTCAAGAGAATTGTTAAGGCTTGGAGTTCCATTTGTAATTTTTTTATTAAGTGTACCTTACTTGTGGTAGTTTGGAATGGCTTAACTAAAAACCACCATGCCTTCACAATGTTATAAACATCATGCATTTTTCTAAAATTTTCCAACCACCAAAGGCTTACTAACATTGTGGGAGGTGAGAACTCATACATCCTTTGAAGAGTATCAACTCCATATTGCTCGATTATGTCATCACTCCATGATTTCAATGTTCAACTTGTTACATTCACATTCTCAATCAAGGTATTTAGCATGTTTATGCATGGAAACAATTCCTCTTTGGATCCCACCTTGTGGAATCACAAGACCTTAGCATTGAAATCCTCGGGTTCCTGTCCTTGGCTTATTTTTCTTCTTGCAATGATTTGTGGAAGGTGCAACATCATTGTACATATCATAGAGGAATGAATAAGTAGGCTTTGAGGCAATGTTGAGTAGAAACACCATGTCCATGACAAAGTCATATAGGTTTGATGGTGGTGTTTTCTTCCCCTTGACCATAATTTATACAAGAATGAAAGAAAATTCCATGAGACTACTTATGTTCCAAATGCTTTAAATCATTCAAGTTAACAACACAAATAAAACCAAACCTCCTTGTTGTTTTGAAACTTCACAATGTAATTTTCAATAGCTAAAACAAGTTGTAACTAGCTTGCCTATGCATTTAGTGTTTATCAAGTTACTACCTATAGAGACCATTAGTAGATGCAAACTTTTCATATGGGTTATTTAATTTTTCATATTCGAATTAGGTCTAAAAATATTATTTAGGTTATACATTGAAATCACCAACAAATATTCAAATGAAGTGTAAATAGAAAAACAACAAAATAACCATTATAACTTGACTCTCCCTTGTATTCTTTTTCTCCTTTGGTTCTTCACCTTACAACCTTTGCCACAAATGATACATTTAAGTTAAAAGCAAGAAAGCTAGAGGATAATCAAAAGCAAGTGCAACCACTCTTCACATTTTTCCACTAGTTCAACCACTTAAGCCTTTTGAATGACAATTTTTCCTTTTAAAATGTCCTAAGCATATTCACTATAGGTAGTTGAACCTCTATATGGATTAACATGACCATGAGAAGAATAAAGTATGAAAATATGAAGAAAGGCTTGAAACCTTGAATAACCCTCCACATATTGTAGACATGAAGATTGAGATGATGCACATGTATGAAAGAGTAAATGTTTGTCATCGCCATTTCCAACCCCTCAAGTTTAATCCTTAATGTTGTTGAAGAAACACAATAAATTTCATGGAACTAAAAACATTAAATTGTTTCCAAAATTGTGCTCTCTAATCGACAAAGTGAAGATTGGAATTTATGTCAACATTATAACAATGAGTGTTTATAGCATGGACCTCTATATGGATTAACATGACCATGCGCGGATTAACGTAGGAAAATATGAAGAAAGTCTTGAAACCTTGAATAACCCTCCACATATAAATTGGCAATGACAATGTGATTTTGTTTCTTTGTCATGTGAGACACAATGAAAACAAGGGTAATGATTTGAAAAAATATTATAAAATGATTGACATGGCCATTTCCAACCCCTCATGTTTAATCTTTAAAACTTATTATTGCATCTTCCCAAAAATTTCTTTTTGCATGTTGCACCAAGTTTAACATTTTCACATTGCTTGGAAAAAACTTCTTGCCACATGTCACATGTCACAAGACTTTCAACATTGCATATATCATGTCACACGATTTTGGAATATTGCATATTCAAGTTCTATTTGTTGCCTAGACTCCATATCCCAAGCACAAGGCACCAGGTCGTGCTTTCATTCTCACGTCTTGAATCAAGGAGTATTGAATCAATATATACCAAGTCTTATAAGAAAAGCTGAAATTATCATTAAGTGTATAACAAAATTACATTCATAGATATATACAATCCATATAAATGGACTTGTGTATATTATCATATGAAAAAGTACCCATAATGTCGATGCATTATATGCATCATTACATGTTCAACTATATAATGTACATCTAACTGTCTTATAAAATTATTACATGACATCATGAATTTATTTTAGTCTTCTTTTGTTCTTTCCAGGTCTTAAGTAATCCATCCATTTCCATGTCTTCGTTTACTGGGTGCTCTTCAACAACTGATGTTGTTTCATTCCTTTCACACCAAGTACGTTTGGTCTCATACCCATGGCGTGGATGCTGCTGTGAGGTGACATCACCTACAAAAATAAAAAATATTAAATTTATATGGCCAATTTTTAAATATCATTGAAGTAGTTCATTAGTATTAAGAAAAAACTTTGCAATGTAATTATTTACATGGTCCTCTAGTCGGCACCATTGGAATGGTTGTCAAACTGTTCACCTAATCTTCAGGTCGAGGAGGATCAACTATGAAATTCTCTACCATTGAAACATCAAAATTTATAAGTACAAAATTAATAAGTATATGATTAATATATAAACATTTTACCATCGTGGGCCTCAGTCACATGAACATCTTGGGGCTGCACCTCACTAGGATGGGGCTACTGGGGATCACCATGGTATTATGGCTGCATTTCACTATCAACGCTCTGTTGTCCAGTACTAATGGTTTCGTTGATAGTGCTTCTCCCCTGATTAAAACAAAGTAAGACATTAAATTATGGACGATATGAAACATTTACATATTTTATACGTAATGAAAGGTTAATGTGGACTGATTTTTATTTAGCTTATCCCACAAATTGGCACTTGGGGTCTGCCCCATGCTTTTCCTACGATCAACCATGACTTTATAACCGTACTTGTAACCAAGTTGGAGGTCTTCCTCCATGGATTCAGTTCCGAAGTCGTCGTCCTGCATTGCATAAGGGTATGGTTTTTTAATGTTTTTGGCTGCAATTACCTTAAAGCTGTAAGGTGATACAAATAATATTCTTAATATGTTTGGGTACTTATGATTCATGACTGTAACCTTGAGTAGCCTCCTTGGCCTAGCTTGTGTTGGTCATGTTTGGAAATCCTTTCTTTGGCTGCCTTTGAAGTGTCAGGCAACCTATCATCAAAATTTTCAAGTATGTTATATATAACCACACTTTTATTTAGATCTAAAGAAAAATAAAGATGGTATTGAATTCAAAAAATTGTAATTTACCTTGGTGTACCAGTTATTTGTTCTCCTGATTTTTTTCAAAATATTCTCTTTTTCATCGTCAATGATCGCCTTCCACTCCCTCTCTGGAATTGAGGGAGGATGCTCATACCTAGGATTTCCTGCCAAGCTTTGTCTATAAACATCCCACGTATATTTTAAATATTCACCCACTGCAAAAGTGATCGCTTTTTTATTGAACGTGTCTACTCCAAAGAGGCCTTCAAGATAATCCATAAGTTCCTTTTTGAGGTTGGAATTCTGGCAATTCCACCTCATGCGTAAGGTTTCCCCAAAAATCAACAAGGTCTTGCTCTCTAGGTGCCTATAAAAAAGGTCGTTTCCTACACACAAAAAGATATGATCATTAATTTAAAATTAATAATCTAGATGATTTATGTATGAGGACAACATTAAACGATTAAAATATGAATTAAAACTACCTGGGAGTCTTGATTGTTTTAGTGGATGTCCATTATCGTTGACCAAAAATGTGCACGGATGGGTCCCCATGCTTGTCACATGTCTAGCTCCAGGAAATGCAACCATCTCAACCACATCACTATGATCCTCATCTCTGCCACCATATATAGACTCTGATCGAGGCGTGGATGTCTGGTAGTGCATGTCATGGCTCATATCTAAATTAGGTGTGGAAGATGGAGAAGTAAATAGTGTTCTAGCAGCTGTATGACTTTCCGCATCAGGAATCTGTAGCATCTCTGTAGTGCCACTACTACCAAAACTGATATGAACAGGCTCCAAAAATGACTTTATAAAAAAGAAAATGTTTTTTCGTGAGATAATGTAAAATTTAAAGAACAAAGTATCACAATTGAACATATGAGTACATTAAAAAAAAACACTTTAAATTATGGTTATTACCTTATACGTATTAAGTTGTGACATAACGAGATTGATCTTTGCTTTGACATCGAGAGTTTGATCTGGACGATCTAAGAAGCTAGAAAGTTCCTTGTTATCTTTAATGATATTTTTTTTAATTAAGACCATCAGATTAGTGCATGAATAAAAATCCTCCTCATCAGTAGAATCATGATAAACATGGCCTGCAGACTACATATAATTTCAACAGAAACAATGTTATTTCAATAAAATTATATAAGCAAATAATAAAAACAACGTAAAATGAAAGTGGAAATTGATAATCATTTACATGTTCTATGGCTTACCATTTTCCACGATCATCCTTCCACATTATAATATAATTAGAACCCCCAAATATTTAAAAAATTGTTAATGATAACAAAAAAACAATGTTAAAGATAATATTTACAACAATGTTAGAGATAATAAAAAAATATAACGCAATAAGTGGAGGTTTCTTAAAGAGGTGTTGCATAAGAACCTGCACACTATTAGTCAATGCTTCTATTTGATTCAAATGGTAATCCACTAATAACTCTTCCCCAGGAGCTATCTTTTTTATTGCGCACAGGACTACCCAATTCTCTTCACGTTCCTCATATATGCAGTTTGGTTGTTTGTTTTTTGTCATGGGTTGTGTGTTGTTTATAAACCCTACAATATTGCCGAAAGATTTAGGCCTTCCATCAATATAGATATCCGCTCCCTTATTTTTATCCTTGTTTATTAGTTGTATATAATTTGCGGTGAGTGCATATCTCCGCATACTTCACATGTACTAAACCAACCACATCCAATCATTATAATTGTAACAGGGTCCGACATAGTCCATCAATTCAGTTACTGTATTGTATTTTACAATTATTCCATCCATGGAAAATAGCCCCAATCCATGCAGAGAGGATGGTGCAATGTGATATGTCCTATTGTTGACAGCGAAGTCAACATCTATAGGAGGTAGTTCATTAGGTACCCATTGTTTCACCAGATGCTTATACATGAGTGGAACATCTATGTCTCCTATTCTCTCATCATCATAAGAGCATGATCCTCCTTTGGCAAGAAAAAATTTCATGCGTCTACAAAATTTTATTTTGACTTTTTCACTTCTGATCCTTGTTTTCTTATCATATCTACTAGATGTAGTCGCATTTTCGACCCCTATTTTTCCTAAGATTTCCTCACTTGACGAAGAAATATCTGATAGGTACCTGTTTGGTTGTACCTTCAGTTTCATGTGCACGTGTTGTTAGTTAGTAGTCCATCATCATATTCAAAGTTCTAAATACAAATTTTATATCTTTAGTTTTGGATGCACAATTAGACTAGGGTGCAATTACCAATATTAGTGGTCAACCACCTAATTTAATGTGATATCCCTCTTGATTTTGGACACATTAAGTACATATTAATGTGATAACACTAAGGACATGATAAATTTATCATATGGATCTAAGAAAAAAATAGTAGTACGGTTGTTGTTTGTTGGAATTGTGCAAATTAGAATTATTATAAGAATGTCCATTGAAGATGAGGGTCAATGCTATGGAGTAAGAAATCCAACCATCAGTTGGTGTGTTGCAAATATTGGGTTATTTAGTTGGCAATATGTCTAAGGCAAGCCAAGACTAGAACTATACAAAGAATACTTTTGTTCGATACAAGAGTAGAACTATACAAATATTAGTTTTATTCAAGCCAAGATTAGAACTATACAAATATTAGTTTTGTTCAATCCAAGTTGAAGAATAACTTAGTTATGGAAATAATAATAAGATAAGAATAACATTCTCCATTGACCTTGTGTAAACCATTCCATTTGGTGTTTGTTGCACTAAGTGTAAAGAACAATGTTGGACAATTATAAGACGTAAGTTAGGTATGAGCTATTTGTTACCTCTTTATTACCTTTTATTTTAATTGTATTCATATTTTGTACTGATCAAATGAAGAATTAACCCGAAACTAATGCTATTAGACATAAACTTAATCCTAAGGCCAACTAAGGAGAAAAAACAACACACGCTAATTAATCTAGGAGTCAAGCATACAAACAACCCTTCTCACAAAGAAGTGCTAGTTGGTGATGGAATCCAACATCGCAGAATCAATGCGCGAAGGGGATGAGTTTCGGTGGGTGGGAAAGTTACGTTGACAACCTTCTTAACAAACTAATGCCCTAGTGCAAGTTACCTCACCGAGTAGTGGGAAACCCTCCAAGGAGTTCGAGTGAGTCTAGCCAACGTCGATCCTAGGTACAACACCACCTTCCCTATGAAGTATAAAAGATTATGGCCTCTATGGTACCACCTACTATACCAAAGCAGAGGGGGGATAGTCGACAGTTGACACCAATACCAACAAAGAAGGGTTGATTAATCTGAGGTCCCCAATGCGACCTCATGATTGACCCTTGTTTTAGAAGGGCTTCCCAAAGTCAGTGATATAGCAACTGGATTTCACTCCCTAACTCAAGTCTTTATGTTTGTTTAGCAACTTTGGAAAGTTATTCTCACAATCCTATTCCAAAGCTCTACACCTAAGCTAATATGGGTTTAAAGAGCCCTAGAAATTTTTCTAGATAAATTTTAATTAGCGCTTGATTTTAGGCTGTTGTTACTCAAAGGAGTGGTCGTGAAACTGATGGCGTTTTGACTCGACTCTTTAAACCATACAAGAGGAAAATGAAATGCAAGAAATTCAACTTTGATGAAAACTAGATATGGGAAAGAGTAAGAGGTTTTAAGAAAAGAAATAATTTCTTGATAGATTACTATGTGTGCAGTACTGCAAAATGACCCAAATTTTAAAAATACCATGCAAATGTCATAGTTCACTTAGTAAACCTATACATCATTGAATCAAATGTCATCATTTCTAACATAGTAAAATTTTATGATTATAGAGACCACCATACATGTCTTGCATACTCATAAGGATCACGGGGGCTTCACCTTGTTGATATAACATCCATGCAACATACATCCCACATTTTCATGCAACTCCATCCATTGCTACATTATGCATCAACCAACTTCCATTTCTTGAAGAGGTGGAAGAACTAGAAGGGGATGAAGCTTATATACCAAAAGAGTCCCAATGGGGATGTGTGGTTCAATCGTAAATGGACCAATAATAAAGAAGGTTCTCTTTAATGGTTTTTTTTTTTTAATTTATGTTCAATTTTAGTGCTCTAATATACAGTTTTATAGGGTTTAAGGCCTTCAAAAAAACCTCCTTTGCAAGTTTGGCCAAAATCCTATTATTTTTCATTAGAAAGTTTTATGCATGCATAGCTAAGAATGTAGTGAAGGGAAGTTCATATCTTTTCACTTTTCACTTTGCATCTACAAGCAAAAGGATAAGAAAAAAGGGTGACATGATGTAAAGGTTACGGGGAAGGCTGATGCACATAGCAGAAATCACATAAAAAGTAAGGGGCTATGTTAATTGCAAAGGAAAGTGAAGTGGAGTGTTGATATGGAGCTATATACCAATGTGGATGCAAAGGTATAGACTATGGGGTTTGAAAGCAAAGAGGCATGCCCTCCACACTTCACATTAATACTACTGTGGGGAAACAATAAGCTTGGTGACTAGGAGGAAGTACAACTACACCCTCTGCAATGTGGTTGAGTGAAAACTAACAACTATGGATGTGGCTCAATCTAAGTCATATACATGCCAGGTACCATTCATGTACATGCTCAATCCAAGTCATATACATGCTCAATCCAAGTTGAAGAATAAGATAAGAATAACATTCTCCATTGACCTTGTGTAAACCATTCCATTTGGTGTTTGTTGCACTAAGTGTAAAGAACAATGTTGGAGAATTATAAGATGTAAGTTAGGTATGATCTATTTGTTACCTCTTTATTACCTTTTATTTTAAGTGAGGGTGCACAAGCTAAGAGGAAGAGCGCACTTGTTGAGAGAGGGTTTACAAGTTCAACAACAGGCACAAATATTCAAGAGAGGCTAATACTTGCTTAGATGAATTTCCCTACACCTTCGAAGGGAAGTTAACTGATGTCTAAAGGAATCTTAGTTAACTTTATTTAGAGTGAAAGGGTTTCCTTCTCCTATCCAGAAAGGGGATGCTATCTATATTAATTAAGATTACTATAGGTCTTGGAATTTTATAGAGAATAGTGATGTATACAGATTTGTTGAGGTTTTAAGAGAGATTCTAAGTGGAAGAAAATAATATGACATGGATTTTGATCCACCCAACACTATCAAATGGGTAGTGCACCTGATCAACCAGGGAACAGTTATTCTAGATGGCAGTTTGGATTTACAATTAAATGTAGAGTCTCTGCTAAGATAAGAATGGATGATATTTCAAAGATTTATGTTATGAATGACCCAAAAAAAATAATGACCATGTCAAAAGTTGTTGCATGGGTGGAGAAAATCATCAGAACTAGCTCTTACTTATGTTTTTCTATCTATAATTGTGAGAATTCTTAACAAATTAAAGCTTCTTGCTAGAAAAAATATTTTCCCTCAAAGGCAAAGCCAATTGGGGTGATTTTTTCTAAGATTCAAGTTCAATAAATATCTCATCTGCCTGAGAATATTGTGCTTACCTGTGGCAATTATGGAGCCAATGCATGGAATCTTATAAACCCAGGGCAGGATGACCATCGTGAGACCTCTATGCCTTGTATTTGTCCCATGATCAGCTTAATGATTCTATACTAGAAGAAGTTTTTCATCCCTAGAATCTAATGCAGTTGATGTTATTAGCAAATTCTTTTGTCTGGACCAAAACCAGCCATGGATGGTGATTGAGAATCTCTGCTTGTGTTGGAAGAAAATCAATTGACTAGAAGAATTCCTTCATAGTTAGGTTGGCTCCAAACCCTAGTATCCTTGGATCTCTATACAAATCATTTCATTGGACCTCTTCCTCTAGAGATTTGGAACAATACATCTCCAGAGCTTCTCGATGTTCACAATAACTGTCTGATAGCTAGAATCCCAATTGATCTTGGTTATATCATTAATAAAGAGAAGCTAGATCTCAATTGAAATTACTTAAAGGTGCAATTATATCCCTTTTGGACAAACTGAAATACCTCAACAAGTTGAGTCTTTTCAATAATCTTTTATCTGGTAACATTCCCCAAGCATTGAAGAATTACCAAAAGATGACATTGCTTGATTCGAGCTGTAATAAACTAATAGTCTTTATTCTTCCATATCTTCTGTAATAGGATCCATTACTAGCCTGGAAATCAATATCAACCTCTAATTGAATGCATTTACCATCCACATCCCTCAGAAAATTTACTTTTTAACACAACTACAATCATTGGACTGTTCACAAGAATATTAAATTCCGTGGGGCAATTACAAGATTGACTTATTTGAATGTTTCTCTGGCCCACTTCTTGCAACACTCTTTTTTTAGAACCTTAACAAAGAGACCTTTCATGGGAAATGTTGGGCTTCTCAGTCCCTTGATAGTCCCTTCGATATGGTCATAGCTCTCTTTTTAAATGATATTTGAATGGGTCTTCTTGATTCTAGTTCTATTGTGGAATGAATCACATTTTAATATAAATGAATAGTTTTCATGGGAATTGCCTAGTAATATTCACACGTTAAATATGTTTGATTTAGTAAACAACTGAGATTAGAGAATCAATATGAATTCAGGTTGTGGGGCCCATAGTTTTATGCATTTTACAATTTACTGGAGCTAAATCCTTAATTTGATGGAGATTAAAAACCTTGGCCTTTTATTAATGTTATAGTTTCCAAATAAAGTTTACAAGAGTGTTTATTATTTGTGGCATTAGGTCTGCAATCATCCAGATTTATTTGAAATAAATGAAGGCCGCACATTCTTTCACTTTGGGCGAATCCCAAAATATCTTTTACCGCCTCCTTTTGGAGAATTGGAATAAATACATTATGCTGGAAGTCAAAACCCTATCTCATACAAGGAAACAAATCTAAACCTATTTTCTATTTCTTGGTGGACTAACTACAGTAATGATGATGGTTATATCATATATGCAATTATATTAAATTCCTTTTTCATTTACAACACTCATATCATGCACATGATTTTCAGGTTCCCAAGTTGGTTTACAGAGAGGGTACTCAAATCCTGCCTACTTCGTGCACTGGATCAACTTAGGGGTTTCAGCAGAAGTGGTTGGACAACTTGTTGAATGTTTTTTCTCCACAACATGTCCATACATCAGTTTTTCCACCACAAGCAGATTCTCTTGGGTCTGTTTTACCTATTAAAAGTGGTACATTTGGTTTTTCTCGCATGATTGACATGTCACCAAGGGAGGTAGCATTTTTTTCTAAGGCTTCATATATGGAGCAGTTGTTTTTTTCTTGCATGACACAAGATTGACAAATATTAAATGAAATCATTGATGTTTTTTCTGGAAAGTGAGGAAAATAGATTTCACTATGATTGGATGGGGGAGGGAAAAGTTAGAGCTATCACTAGAATTTTGATGTTTCCAAAACGTGAAAAATTAATCATATTGAAGACGAAGCACGCCACAGGGCCTGAAAATGCACCCTATGAGGAATTGGTTGTCTCCCATCATGATCGGTTTCTCAATAATGTTGCATTGCTAAAATCTATTTATTCTTTCATTTCACCAGTTCGTGCTCCTCCGGTATGTTCTTTAGTTTGAAATTTGTTCAACTTCCACACAATATGTTTTTACTTAGTTTAATTTGTTAATTTTGTCAATTATACTTTTTATGCTTTTTTCATACAATCTTCTCTGCATTGGTCAAAACATAACATTCATGGCTTCTTGGTGGAAGACATTCACTGAAGCTTGATCATTGGTTTGTAGGTTGATATTGTATGCCCAGATAGGGGTTTTGCATATTATTTGATAAGTCCTTGATTGAAGATTTTCAATGTTTTTATTTGATGTAATCTCTTTTTAAATTTTTTTTTGAACTTTTGAACTTTATTATACAAGCTACACATATAATATATTTGTCTAATTAGTGTGTTGTGCTAGAGCACACATAACTGATGTTCTATGATCAGGATCAGGTTACAAGTGGTTTTAACTACTTGGCCTTGAAGGATGTATTGGCATTTGAGCCAAATGATAGTCTATGAGTTTAATTTGTTGTCTTGCATTTTCTTTGTTTATTATTGTTGCTTTCATAATCAACTGACAAAGTTGTATCTTGTACATGACTATATGAATTATAGGAAGTATAAGTTTCTTCGCCTAGATGGACCTTCAACTATAAATAATCGTCATGACATGGTCAGAGACTTTCAAAACAGGTAGGAATACCATTCTGGCCAACGTATGGCCAGTATTAACCACCCAATACTTAGCCAGATCCCATACTCGACATACTTATAAGTACGTGTATATTTGAGTCATATGAGTATGGTAACTATGAATGAGATGGGTTTTTTGGGGAACTTCATACATGCATTGGAGTAAAGTTTAAACTCATTTACAATGTTTTTTTTTTTTTTTTTAAATTCAAGCAATATATATTTATCTTCATGTTAAGCACAAGAGCGGGTAGTGTGGGAATTAATTTGATAGCAGCTGATACTGTAATATTTTATGAAAGTGATTGGAATCCAACCTTGGATTTACAAGCCATGGACATAGCACATCGGCTTGGACAAATTAAGGAGGTCAATTAAAATTTCTTCATAAATTTCTGGGGACAGTATAAGATGTTTGCAATGTTGATGATTTTAGAAACATATACACAAATAATGTAGTTATATCTCCCTCTGATATATTTTGACTCAGAAAACCAAAATGAAATACAAAATTTCAATTTCATAATTAAATCTGAAAAAAGAGCGAGGCATTTCTGGTCATGGAAATCTAACTTTCCTTCTGTCATTGCTAGGGCTAAGGCGCTCGACCTCTTTCTCCTCTTTTCGCGCCCTCTTTCTCCTTTGTTCGTGACCTCTCTCTTTTGGTTTTTCCGTGCCCTAGTCTTTATCCTCTCTCTGTGACTTCTTTCTCCATCTATGACCAGTATGCTGTCATAGGGATATGACTGTCCTCTTTACTGTTGAGGGGATATGACATATGGCCATGAGCATGGAGGGATGTAGGGTTATGGAGTGCAGGGATGTGGCTAGGGTATGGAGTGCACAGGGATGCGGGGGTATGGAGTGCAGGGATGCAGGGTATGGATCACGCGGTCGGGATATGCATACACAAATGGGGGCTTCGTTTTTGTTAAAAGGGTTTAAGGTTTTGTTTTTAATTTATTTTTTAATTTATATATTTATAATATATAAATTAAATATTATCTATAATATATATACTTTGAAAGAAAATTAGGGTTTATAGTTTACATGATGAATTGATGATGGAATAAAGTGGGTGTGTCAGTCAAATTTGAGTCTAGAAACCATCCCATATCATTAAGGCATGCCAATAGTCTATCCATGACAAATTTTAGTGCATACAAAAACTGTTTGAAAACATTTCAACGTTGGCCCCATTCGTGGGTCATTGTTGCCGGTGTCTAGTCCTCATACAATTTTCACTCCTTGTTCCTTGTTTTGTGTTCCTCGTTCCACATTCCTTGTTCCTTGTTCCTTTTTCCTCATTCCTTGACCATGGTGTACTCCCCAAGATCCATTATTTTTGTACAAAACATACTAATGGCATAAAATGTCCCACACAAAGACCAAATTAATATTCGCTACATAAGTCTTTTGTATTTTGTCTTTTTTCAACGACTATGTAAAAAATCTCAATTCTAAGAAGATTCAAATAGGACCTAAGAACCTTAAGTTATTTCCTTAACCATGGGTGACATAAAACTATCATTCAATAGTAAAATTGTTACATTTCATTGTAAGGCATCATGTATATTGAGGGTTTGAGCCACCACAAAGGAAACATACCAAGAATATTTGTCTTATGAACACGATATGGTACTATACATTTTGAGGTTTGGCATAGAGATTGTTATTATAGACTACACTACATTGCACCAAAATATAATCCCTACACTCCTTGCAAACCATGTAACACCATTCAAATTAGACACAATATTCTTGCAACGAATTAGCTATACTATCGACGAACTTTTTTCGTCGATAGTATAGCAAATTTGTCGCAAGATTATTTACATTCATCTCTCTTTCAAAGATATCAAATGATGCTTGGATTCATTTCATATTTGGTTTATCAAATTTAAATCTCAATTTGATACTTTGCAAGCTAGCTGGATCTTCAGTCAAATACAAATATGAAACTTGGAATCATTAACATATCTACTAGAACATATGAAAAATAGGGTTTATGGTTTCCATGATGAATTGATTATGGAATAAAGTGGGTGTGTCAGTCAAATTTGAGTCCATAAACCCTCTCATATCGTTAAGGCATGTGAATAGTCTCTCCAAGTCAAATTTCAATGCATACAGATACAATTTAAAAACATTTCAACATTGGCCCCATTCACATGTCACTGTTTCCCGCCTCTAGTATCTTGATGGTGTTGATTAAGAAATAAACGAAATAGAGGAATTTTTCATCATAGATATGATGCGGATACATTGTATATACATTAATGTAGAACCTGAAAGAAAAATGAAGAAAGACTAACGAAAACCTAAAACTTGCATCAACCAAATTGTGTACCTTGAAAGAAAATTAGGGTTTATGGATTACATGATGAATTGATGATGGAAGAAAGTGGTTGTGTTAGTCAAATTTGAGTCCAAAAACCCTCCCATATCATTAAGGCATGCCAATAGTCTATCCATGACAAATTTCAGTGCATACAGAAACTGTTTGAAAAACTTTCAACGTTGTCCCCATTCGCAGGTCACTGTTGTCGATGTCTAGTCCTTGTACAATTTTTGTTCCTTGTTCTATGTTCCTCATTCCTCATTCCTCGTTCCTCGTTCCTTGTTCCTCGTTCCTCGTTCCTCATTCCTCATTCCTCATTCCTCGTTCCTCGTTACTCGTTCCTCGTTCCTTGACCATGGTGTAGTCCCCAAGATCCATTATTTTTGTACAAAACATACTAATGGCATAAAATGTCCCACACAAAGACCAAATTAATATCCTCTACATAATTCTTTTGTCTTTTTTCAACTACTATGCAACGAATCTCAATTCTAAGAAGATTCAAATAGGTAACAATATTGATGAAATCTTATACGATCATGATGGTATAAAAATGAAAGAGATTCTCTTGGTTTCAAGAATAGTTTATCCTCTATTGAACAAGGCCAACCATGTGAAGGTGGAATCTCATATGGACCCTCCCCTCCCCCTCACATCACTCTCAATTGATCCCCAAAACTCAATCTATAAAATAGAAAATAATCGAAAGCAACGTCCTATTAAGATTCATGCATAGAAACTACAAAAACAAAAATTAATGAAGGTACATGAAATTATGTGTTTCTAAATGATATTTTTAGTCTACCAAATAATTTAGTATATTTGTTATCCACAAATTTGGTCATTGTGATGATGTCATGATGATGTCATGATGATGGAAAATCAAGCTCTTTACCAAGAATACTTTCCTGAGAAAAGTTACAGTTGTCTTCTTCCTGAATCCATACTTTGAAACATGTCCGCAGGCTGCTTATACATTCACCTGCGGGAGTGATTGTTTCCCGCAGGCTACCTTAAGCTGGGGTGCGAACTTCTTGCAATGTACTCATGGTTAGGGTAAGGACATGATTTTAAAGGGGAAAAAGATAAAGATCTCGAATCTTCTAGAAGGATGAGTTGGCTTTCGAGTGGTTACTCAAGTACTATCATTCCAGATATCTTGGGATCATTCCCTATCCAAGTAACTAATCTATCTCTTCCTATATATTGAGGATATTGCTCATGGAAAGGGTTAACCAAGAAGAAGTTCAACAAGTTAGCAAGAGATTGATTAGAGAACTAGTGCAAGACCGTGTGGAGGACTGAAGCTACAGCAGCAAGAGACAACAACAAGGTCATCACATGTGGTAGATCTTCTTCATGCATGAGCAAGTGTGTGTGTCAGAGATAGAAGCCGTCGAAAGGAGACCTATGACATCAAGGCTCAGGTTGTAAGTTTCTCTTTCAATTAATGCAATAGATTAATATGTCCCTTTCCCATAAAAATGATGTCATTTTATTACATAATTCCTTGATCATATGTATAGACTAGTCATTGAATTTCTTAACTTGTCTTTACTTCGATTGGTTCGTTTTGTTGTGATCTGGACGGGACGAGAAAATTGGAGCAAATATTGGAACAACAGAGACATAAGGAAAGCGATCATAAGGTATGTCCGTAACCTTTATCTCTTAGTTCATTCAATAGGCTAGATCTAGGGAAAGTGTATTATTCTGTCCTGTTTTTTTCTAGATACCAGGTGGATCTAGGGAGGTCGGTTAGTGTCTGCACCTACAGACTTATCCTATAACAATATTGGCAACTATTTTTAGGTTTAAAATAATAATTAAACAACATGTAACATAGGATATAAAAACATCGCATTAAACTTAAAAACATGTAATTAACCCATGACATTAAAAGTAAATTATTTTAAGAGAATAATTTATACAAATTAAAATATTATATCGTCATGTACCTAATCCAACCTCAACATCTGTGTAATCATCCTTATTCTTTATCTTTATCTTCTTCATCGAACTCGACATCTGTATCATCATCCGGTTCTGAAATGATTTTTAAAGGATTGATGATATCATCATCGTCATCAATGTCACTTTCGAGCATATATTCATCAACATCATCATCGATAATTGCAATATTGACTCCTATGCCTGGATCATGATCTTCTTTGTATTATTCATTTGTCGACCCTCCATGATCTTCTGTCTCTGTCTAATATGTTGAATCATCTTATTGATCTTCAATATCATCTTCTTTCTGTAAATGAGTATACTTAATTGTGCTTCCTCTTGGATCATATCCAACAACAAATGACCAATCCCTTTCACCTGGAACATTTGAGTAAAAGAATTGTTCACATTGGCTTGGAAAAACATAGCGATCATGTCCTCTTTCAAACACCGTTGTATTAATCATTGGAAATCCGTTGGCATGTTGAATAATAGTTCTTTCCTCATCGCGTTCATGCATTCGTAACCTATACCATTTGACATCGAACAAAACTAATTTGAAGGAATTAAAGTCACACTCAAATATATCATTTAAATAC